>JAPVLO010001931.1:0-243657 GCA_027257055.1 Cephalopachus bancanus
AACTTGTTTACGCTTTCTTTTGATACTGTACTTCTGGTGTCATATAAAGGAAGTCATTGCCAGAATCCATATTAGGAAAGTTTTCTGCTGCTCGGAAGGCTGAAGCAAAAGGATTGCCTAAGCCCAGTAGGTTGAGGCTGTGGGGGCTCTGAACATGCCACTGCACTCCATTCTGGGCCACAAGAGTGGGACTCTAACTCAAAAAATAAAGTTTTCCAATCTATTAAGATATATATAATTTTTTTTTTTTTTTTTGAGTTGGAGTCTCACTCTCACCCAGACTGGAGTGCAGTGGCCACTCCCAGCCACCGCACCCTCGACCCACGGGCTCCGGCGATCCTTCTGCCTCAGCCTTCTGAGTAGCCGGAATTACAGGCGTGCACTACCACTCCCGGCTGATTTTTGACTTATTGTACAGATGAGGTCTCGCCAAGTTGCCCAGGCGGGTCTCGAACCTGCAGGCTCAGGCAATCCACTCACCTCAGCCTCCCAAAGGCGCGGGATTACAGGCTGAGCCACCGAGCCTGGCTAAGATATAGTTTTTTTAATTTGGGGTCTCTTTTTGTCACTCAGACTGCCGTGCAAGGGCATAATCAAGACTCACAGCTCCTGAGCTCAGGTGACAATTCCACCATAACCTTTCATGTATTTGGAATTATAGGCTCTTGCTACCATCTTGGTTGATTTGTTTTGTTTCATTTTGTTTTGGTAGAAAAAATATATTGCTACGCTGTATTTCCTAGGCTGGTCTTGAATTGCTGGACTCAGGTGATTCTCCTGTGTTAGCTACCCAAAATGCTGGAATTTCCATCATGAGGCACCATGCTTGGAGGATAGTGTGGATTTAAGTTAATGTAATGTCCACAAGATTTATTCTTACTGTAACACATAAAAAAATTTGTTTGAAGTTGAGGTCTCACCAAGTTACCCAAGAGTGTCTTGAAACCCTGGGCTCAAGCAATTCTCTTATCTTATCTTCCCAAAGTGCTTAGATTACAGGCTAAGCCACCGTACCTGACCAAAAGAGGTTTTTTTTTGAGTTGTAGTCTCACTTCTTTGCCAAGGTTGGAGTGCACAGGGCACTCATGGCCACCCCAGTGTTGACCTTCTGGACTCCAGCGATCCTTCTGCCTCAGCCTTCTGAGTAGCCAGAACTATAAAATACATGCTGCCATGCCCAGCTAATTTTTATTTTATTGTAGAGATGAGATCTGTCCAAGTTGCCCGTGTTGGTTTTTTGGTTTTTGTTTTTTTTTTTGAGTTGGAGTCTCATTCTGTCGCTCAGACTGAAGTGCAGTGGTCGCTTCCAGCCACTGTAGCCTCGCCCTTCAGGGCTCCAGCGATCCTTCCACCTCAGCCTTGCAGAGTAACTGGAATTATAGGCACGCGCTACCACGCCTGGTGGTTTTTTTTTTATTTATTGTAGAGATGAGGTCTCGCCAAGTTTTCCAGGCGGTCTCGAGCCCGTGGGCTCAGGCAGTCCAGTCACCTCAGCCTCCCAAAGCGTGGGATTACAGGCTGAGCCACTGAGCCCGGCTCATGCTGGTCTTAAACCCGTGGGCTCAGGCAATCCGCTCATCTCAATCTCCCAAAGTGCTGAAATTACAGGCTGAGCCAATGAGTCTTGGCAACCAAAATTTTTTTAAGGGTGAATAGTATTCTGTTTGTATATATGCCGCATTATGTCTATCTATTCATTGGTGCCATTTAGGTTCCTTTCACCTTTTGGCTTTTGTACATAATGCTGCAATAAACATGAGTGTGCAAATATCTGTTTTAGGGCTGCTTTTCGTACTTTAGGTAGATACCCCAAATGGAAATACTGGATCCTAGGATAAACTTATTTTTAATTTTTTGAGAAATTTTCATTTTACTTTTCATAAGGGCTGCATCATTTTTTTCCCCTAGGAACAATGCACAAGGGTACCACTTTTCCACATTCTTGACAACATTTGTGATTTTGTTTGTTTCATAGTGGTCATCCTAATGGTGTGAGGTTGTATGTCATCAAGATTAAGCTTTGTATTTCTCTCAGCATTTGTCACTTTGAACATCTTTTGAAATAGTTGTTGGGGCAACTCCTTCATATCCCCTCCCACTGTGGGAGCTTTTGTGTCCTCTTAAATCTTGCGTTTTGTTTCCGTTTTTTTTTTTTTGGAATTCAAATTTAGGTTGTCAGATGACTTTTTTTAATCACCTTTACATGTTTATTTTAAATTGTGGGGTACACAAATATTCATTGTGCAGGTAACTTTGTTGATGAGGTGTGGTCTCAATTCCTGCTTTCTAAAAAAAGAAAGAAAAAAAAGAAATTGTTGGTCATGTGTAGATCTTGGAAGAAGTGAATATTCTTTTCTAAGTCCATTTTTAAAAATCATGTTATTCAATTTCTGTTGAATTTTAGGAATTATTTACATATTCTGAATATCAACTCTTATCAAATAAGTAAACTTCAAATGTTTTCTCTCATTCTTTTTTTGTTGTTTTTGAGTCAGAGTCTCTGTCACCCGGGCTGCTGGATGGCAGTGGCATGCTCCCGGCCACCGCAGCCTCAACCTGCTGGGCTCTGGCGATCCTTTCGCCTCCAACTTCCAAGTAGCTGGAACTACAGGAGTGTGCTACCACACCTGGCAAATTTTTGATTTATTGTAGAGATGAAGTCTTGCCAAGTTGCCCAGGTGGTTCTCAAAACCGCAGGCTCAGGCAATCCTCTCCACCTCAACCTCCCTAAGTGCTGGGATTATAGGGTGAGTCACTGAGCCCGGCTTTCTCTCATTCTTTAAGAGACACATTTTCTCCACTGAATGTTTCCCCTTGTGTGAAGGTTTTTTACTTTGATTCATTAGTCCCATTTTACTTTTTTTTGTTGCTAATGTTTTTGATGCTAGATCTAAGAAAGTATTATCAAGATCAGTGTCTTAATCTCCATCCTAGATTTGATTTTAATAACTTTATAGTTTGTACATTTGTCTTTTATCATTTTGGATAGTTTTTGTATGATGGAAGAGTCCTTTATAATATTTTCCTTTGTCTACTACCAGTTTTACAACAATCTTTGTTCAATTGTGTGGTCATATCAACCTCGTTAAGTCATTTAATGATATTCATAGGGGTTTATTTTGAAGTTTTCTATTCTGTTTCATTATTTGTTTGTTCCTGTGTTCCAGTACCACACTGTTTTTTCTGTAACTTTGTAATACTTTTTTTTTTTTTTTTTTTTTGAGTTGGAGTCTCACTCTGTCACCCAGACTGGAGTGCAGTGGCTGCTCCCGGCCACCGCTGCCTCGACCTGCTGGGCTCCGGTGATCCTTCTACCTCAGCCTTCCAAGTAGCTGGAATTACAGGCATGCGCTACCACTCCCAGCTGATTTTGTGATTTTGTTGTAGAGATGAGGTCTTGCTGCTCAGGTGGGTCTCGAACCCGCAGGCTCAGGCAATCCAGTAATACTTTATTTTTATTTTTATTTTTTTTTGAGTTAGAGTCTCACTCTGTCACCAAGGATGGAGTGCTGTGGCATGCTGACAGCTACAGGAGCCTCAAACTACTGGGTTCAGGAGATCCTTCCACCTAAGCCTTGCAAGTAGCTGTAATGATGGACATGCACAACCATGCCTGGCTAAATTTTTGATTCATTGTAGTGACGTGGACTCAGGCAATTCTCTCGCCTCATTCTCCCAGAGTGCTGGGATTATAGGTATGCACCACTGTGCCTAGTCTGTAATATATTGTAAAATCAGGAAGTGTGATGCCTCTAACTTGGCTCCTCTTTTCCAAGGCTCTTTTGGCTATTTATAATCCCTGAGATTTTTTTTTAATTTAAATTTTTCATTTTTTTAGTTTATTGTAGAGACAAGGTCTCACCAAGTTGCCCAGACTGGTCTTGAACCCTTGGGCTCAGGCAATCCACTCATCTCAGCCTCCCAAAGTGCTGGGATTACAGGCTGAGCCACCGAGTCCAGCAATCCTTGAGATCTTATGTAAATTTTAGAATTTAAAACTTTTTTCTGAGTGGAGACCCACTCTGTTCTCCATGCTGGAGTACAGTGGCGTGCTCACAGTCACCCCAGCATCAACCTGCTGGGCTCCAGCAATCCTTCCAAGTAAATGGAACTACAGGTACGCACTCCCATGTCCAGTTAATTTTTGAGTTTTACTGTAGAGACGGGGTCTTGTCAGGATGCCCAGACTGGGCTCAGGCATTCCTCTTGCCTCAGCCGCCTAAAGTGCTGGGGTTACAGGCTGAGCCACTGAGCCCATGCAGAATTTAAAAAACTAGTTTTACCAAAAAAGTGTCATTCAATTTTCATAGAAATGACATTGAAATTTATATTACTGTGGGTGGAATTGACAGTGATATTGAACTTGTAAATTCTTTTTGAGTTGTGGTCTTACTCTTCTCTTTCATGCTGGGTGCACAAGCATGGTTTATAGCCTTGACCTCCTGGGCTCAGATCTTCCCACCTCAGCCTCACCTGTAGTCCTCTGTTTCCTTATAGATTTCTTAGCAGGTATTTCTGTTCATTATTGAAAGTGGAGTATTGAATTCTTTGAGTTTGCTGTGTGTTTTTTGCTTTGTCAATATTTGCACCATATATTTGGGAATCATGATATTAGCTGCATTCACATCATTACTAACTATAGATTCCTAGTAAATTAACCCTTTTATATTATACTGTTCTTTGCTTATTGTGACAGCTTTTCACTTACTGTATGTTTTTCCTGATATAATGTGGCAATCTTGTTTCAGTACTATTTGTGTAGAATACAGTAAGTCTCTTGAATATGAACCTTCAAGTTGTGAGGTTTCAAAGATACAAACATATGTTTGCATGTCCAATTACATAAGTGGTTTTTTCTTTATTTTTCATGTTTGCTTTATTTTTTGTTTGTGTGATTTGTATTTTGTGTGTGTGTGTGAAAAGTATTATACACCTATTATAGCATAGCTGCATAGCAAATTGTGTGAGCTGAATATAAGATAATCATGTTGGATGTGTCTTCAGAATGAAACTGGCTTGTATGTGGGGACATACTGTCTTTTTCCATTTTCTTACTCTGAGCTTGTTTTACTTTTTAGAGCTAAAGATTTCTCTTATAGACAGTATATTGCTAGATCTTGATTTTTGTTAATTTATCATCCATTTTAAGTGATTCAGGCATTTAAAGTAATTACTGAATGGGAAAGGTTTACTATCACCCTTTCTTTTGTTGTTGTTGAGTGGGAGTCTCACTCTGTCGCCAAAGATGGAGTACAGTGGCACACTCATGACCACCACAGTCTTGACCTTCAGGGCTCAGGCAATCCTTCCACATCAGCCTTCAAAGTAGCTGGAAGCACAGGCACACATCACCCTGCCTGGCTAATTTTTTATTTATCATAGAGACCAAGTTGCCCAGTCTAGTCTCAAAACTGGGCTCAGGCAATCCTCTCACCTCAGCCTCCCAAAGTGCTGGGATTATAGGCATGGGTCACAGTGCATGGCACTGTCCCCCATTTGTACTTTTATCTGTTTTCTGTAGCTGTTGCCCTTGTTTTGCTCTAATTCCCGTTCTCTTTTGTGGATTTTATTTTATTTATTTATTGAGTTGGAGTCTCACTCTGTCGCCCAGACTGGAGTGCAGTGGCCACTCCCAGCCACCGCAGCCTCGACCTGCTGGGCTCCGGCGATCCTTCCGCCTCAGCCTTCCAAGTAGCCAGAATTACAGGCATGCGCTACCACCCCCGGCTGATTTTTTGATTTATTGTAGAGATGAGGTCTCGCTGCCCAGGCAGGTCTCGAACCCATGGGCTCAGGCAATCCCTTCACCTCAGCCTCCCAAAGGTGTGGATTACAGACTGAGCCACTGAGCCTGGCTTTGCATACCTTTTATAAATATTTCTTTGTGATTCCTGTTGCAAATAGACAGTATGTTTTATATTAAAATCATACCAATACATCTTTTTTTTTTTTTTGAGTTGGAGTCTCACTCTGTCGCCCAGACTGGAGTGCAGTGGCCACTCCCAGCCACTGCAGCCTCAACCTGCTGGGCTCCGGCGATCCTTCCAACTCAGCCTTCCAAGTAGCTGGAATTACAGGCATGCGCTACCACACCTGGCTGGTTTTTTGATTTATTGTAGAGATGAAGTCTCGCTGCCCAGGCGGGTCTCAGGCAATCCACTCACCTCAGCATCCCAAAAGTGTGGGATTACAGGCTGAGCCACCGAGCCCAGATGCCAATACATCTTAATGTCAGACAAGTTAACTTCATTTGCATACAAGCACTCGGCATTATTACATCTACCCTCACTTTGTTGTTAGCATCACAAAATGAATATTTCTATTAGGTTGTTTTCATATAGTTTTATTTCTTCATTGATATTCTGAATTTCTTCATACATTACTTTCCTAACTTTTTAGTCTGTTTGTGTTCTATTTCGCTTATTAAGCATGTTTAAGATAGTTACTTTGTGTTATTTGTCAGATAATGCATAGATTTTGTTATTGTTGTTGAGTTGGCATCTCACTCTTGTTGCGCAGTTTGCAGCAGCACCCTCATGACCACCACAAACTTGACCTGCTGGACTTAGGCAATCCTTCCTCCTCACCCTTCCAAGAAGCTGGAACTACAGATGCATGCCACCATGCCTGGATAGTTTTTTTGTGATTTTATTGTCTAGATGAGTCCCACCAAGTTGCCCAGGCTGGTCTTGAACTCCCAGGCTCAGGTGATCCTCTTGCCTCAACCCCCAAAGTGCTGGGATTACAGACTGACCCACTACACCCAGCCAATTCAAAGATGTTTATTTTCATACGGTGAATTTCTGGAGAATTCTTTTGTTCCTTCAACTGGATGGTGTTTTTTGGAGATACATATATATATATACACATACATACCCTGGGATAATTTCTTGAGATTTGGAGATGCAAAATGTAGCTGCCTAGATAGTTGTGGTAGCAAGTGTCTGTGGTTTCAGCTACTTGGAAGGCCGAGGCTGAAGGTTCACCTAAGACGAGCAGGTCAATGTTGCAGTGACCATGAACATGCCACCATACTCCTTTGAGGGTGACAAAAATTAAATGCAGCTGACTTTGACAGTAATTAAAACTCGGTCTTTTTACAATGGAAAACGTGATCAACTAGGCTATAGATTCTGGTGCTTTTCAAACATGTTCTCAGAAAGTATTGACTCTATAGTTGTGTGTTTTTTGACTTCAAGAGATTGTCCTGTGTTTCGTTTCAGATCTCATAATGTTTTGCCTCAACAGTACACTGTCTGTGGTATTGCAGTTATTCTGATGCTATAACAAGCATTCACCTTTCTTCTCTTTAGACACAAACTTGTCATCCACAATATTCCATCATTTTCTTCTTTGCTCCATGTCAAGCGTGACAAAATCCAGTCATCACACATCTCCACAAAAAGCAAAAATTTTGAACACATGATCACTGATGGACACAAGATCACCATCTTCTGAGGGAGATAACTAGAGTTGGAAGTTTTCTACTGAGTCCATTGTGATTTCTGAGGAAGAGGAGGCATGTGGCCATACCTGGTTACCTTTCTGGAGAAAAAAAAACTCTGTAATACAAAAGGAGAGAAGACAATAGCCATATCCTCTAGTAATTGAGAATACGTATGCAAATGACACAGATGAGAGGTCCAAGTGTCAAACCAGAAGTCACAATTTAAAATGTGATTTGGGAAGCTTTGCTCCAATGAGAATAATTTTTCATTGCCACAGAGAGACATCTCTTTTTGCATATGCTCTTCAATCCTATATTTTCTGTTTCCTTTTCAATGTGCTTCCAGCACTTCCACCGTGAGAGCTTGAAGTGTTGTGGTGGATGACATGACATGACTACTCTTCCATTCCTTTGTGAGTTTTAGGAAATTCTGGACACATTTCTAGGGACTCCTATTTTCAACTATTTAAAAAGGTCTGTGGGCAGGCGCAATGTCTCAGCTTGTAATCCCAGCAGTTTGGGGGCCCAGGCGAGGGCATTGCCTGAGCCAGTGGGAGCTCAACAAGCCTTGGTGAAGCTTCATCTCTAAAATAAATCAAAAACTTAGCCAGGCTGAGAAGCACATGCATGTAGTTCCAGCTACTTGGAAGACTGAGGCAGAAGGATATCTGGAGTCCAGCAGTTCAAAGCTGGGATGGCCATGAGCACGCCACTGTACTCCAGCCTGGGCAACAGAGTGAGACTGACTAAAAAAAAAAAAAAAACCAAAAAGATCTGTTTTGTCACATGTCAGAATTGTATAAGGGAAGCAGTGGAGTTATTGGGATTTGGTTTAGAAATCCCAAGAGCGCTAGGGGCAGGTATGTCACATGTTTTCTGCATTATAATGTCCCATTTTTTTTTACTTTTCTTGAGTCCTAACTCTGTCACCCACAGTGCAGTGCATTGGTATGTTCTTGCCTACCATAGCCTTGAGCTGCTGGGCTCTGGTAACCCTTCCACCTCAGTCTTCAAAGTAGCTGGAACCACAGGAGTATGCAAACATGCTCCACTAATTTTGATTTATTGTAGAAGCAATGTGTCACCAGTTTGCCCAGGGTGTTCTTAAACCCTTGGCTTCTGGAGATACTCTCACCTCCACCTCCCAAAGTGTTGGGATTACAGGTGTGAGGCACTGTGCCCAGCTATATAATATCTTGTACTATGGAAGTTTCAAGCATGATCCTTCAGGAATTTAGATCAATTTTTATTTTTTAAGTTGGAGTCTCACCTGTGTCCTAGGCTGGAGTGCAGTGGTACACTCACAGCCACCGTAGCATTGACCTGCTTGGCTCTAGTGATACTTCTGCCTCAGTCTCCCAAGTAGCCAGGACTATAGGCACATGCTACTTCACCTGGTAGTCTCACCAAGTTGCTTGGACTGACTGAGTAATTTTTTTTCAGAGCACAAAGCATTACATTAAATAGAAGATAATCTACTCTCATATTACATTAACATTTTCCTTTTCTTAGTATAAACTAGGGTTACAAATTTAAACTGTATTTGCCTAAATATCTCTACTGTATTATGTATAATGTGTAATGTATCATCACCTCATTGAAGTCTTAAACTAGTGCTGCAAAGTGAATTTAAAACATTGCGGACTTGAACATTTATATACAATAAGAACGTGATTGATACTAGTGGGAAACTGCCGGGGGGGTGCAATTGAGAGTTGAGGGAAACTACCAGGGAAGGAGGGGTATACTCTATTATTAAGGTGTGTACCTGCATAATGAACCTTTGTATACCTAATACTGAATTCCACCCAACATCTTTAAAAAATATATTTAAAATAATTGTCAAGCTTATAGTTAATTCCCTATTGTTACCTTTTCCTTCAAAAGTATCATTTTAAAATTTTGTCTTTTTTAGTATAAAAAGTATTAGGACTATGTTTTATATCCTTTTATTTTTTTGTTTGCCATATAATAGTTTACCTGTAATTTTAGTTTGAAAAGTTCTGAAATGCCATACTTGAAATTACACATTAAATAAAAACTGAATTAAATAATTGGTGAACCCCCACATTTAATGTCTTTATCTTTAAGTTTATTGCATGTAAGTAGTTTTCACTAGCATTTCCATCTACTCCTCAATGTGTACGTGTATACTAGTATCAAATATTCCCAGCAGTTCATTTATGTATCAGTGTTTCATAACATATTTTATAACATTCATGTTGTCTCCAGTATTTAGAAACAAAGTTTTCTTTTTTTCTAATAAAGGGTAATTTACTGCTTTTTCTTTTGTGTAAAATAATAGCGGTATATTAATAATATAATTCGTAGGTTTTGGTACTATCATTTTAATGGTTAGTCCTTAAAATTTTCTCATGAAAACCTTTTATAAGTAATTACAATAATTTTTTGAAAATATTACAATGCTTTTTCCATGCTTAAAGGGCTTCATGGACAAACAAGAGTCCATACTGGAGGGAAATTCTACAAATATGAAGAATGTGAGAAAGAGTTTAATTGGTATTCAAGATTTATTCAGCATCAGAGAGTCCACACTGAAAAGAAGCCCTACAAATGTGAAGAATGTGGCAAAGCCTTTTTCAGTAAAATAAGATGTACTGAACATATGAGTATCCATACTGGAGAGAAACACTACAAATGTGAGGAAGGTGGCAAAGCTTTTTTCACTGAAAGAAGATTAACTGAACATAAGAGGATCCATACTGGAGTGAAACCCTACAAATGTGAAGAATGTGGCAAAGTTTTTTCTACAAAAGAAAGATTTTTTGAACATGCCACAATCCATACTGGAGAGGAACCCTACAAATGTGAGGAATGTGGCAAAGGCTTTAGTAGGTCCTCATATTGTCTTCGACATCAGAGAATCCATACTGGAGAGAAACCCTATAAATGTAAGGAATGTGGCAAAGCCTTTTTAACTAAAGGAAGATGTACTGAACATATGAGTATCCATACTGGAGAGAAATGCTACAAATGTGAAGAATGTGGCAAAATCTTGTTCTCTAAAATAGGATTTATTGGACATATGAGGATCCATACTGGAGAGAAACCCTACAAATGTGAAAATGTGACAAAGGCTTTAATTGGTGCCCAAATTTTGTTCGGCATAAGAGACTCCACACTGGAGAGAAACCCTATAGATGTAAGGAATGTGGCAAAGCCTTTTTAACTAAAGGAAGATGTACTGAACATGTGCGTATCCATACTGGTGAGAAATGCTACAAATGTGAAGAATGTGACAAAGACTTTAGTTTTTACTCAAGTTTTATTCGACATCAGAGAGTCCACACTGGAAAGAAACCCTACAAATGTGAAGAATGTGGCAAAGCTTTTTTCGCTAAAATAAGATGTACTGAACATATGAGTATCCATACTGGAGAGAAACACTACAAATGTGAGGAATGTGGCAAAGCTTTTTTCACTAAAAGTGGATTAACTGAACATAGGAGAATCCATACTAGAGCGAAACCCTACAAATGTGAAGAATGTGGCAAAGCTTTTTCCACTAAAGGGAGACTTTTTGAACATGTTACAATTCATACTGGAGAGAAACGCTACAAATGTGAAGAATGTGACAAACCCATTCACACTTATACAGGACTAGTTTATCATAAAAGGATCCATAGTCGAGAGAAATGTTACACCTGTGAAAAATGTGACAAAGCCTTTCGGTGGCACTCACATCTTACTCGACATCAGAAAATTCATACTAGAGGGAACCCCTGAAAATGTAAAGAATGAGACCTGACTTGGTGGTTCAGCCTGCAATCCCAGCACTTTGTATGCTGAAATGAGTGGATTGTTGAGCCTGTGGGTTCAAGACCAGCCCAGACTACTTGGTGAGATCTTGTCTCACAATAAATCAAAAAATTAGTTGGGCATGGAAGTGGGTGCCTGTAGTTCTGTCTACTTGAAATGCTGAGGTGGAAGATTGCTGGAGCCCAGCATGTCAATGCTGGGGTGGCCATGAGTGTGCCACTGCACCCCATCCTGAGCTACAGAGTGACCTTACTGAAACAAGTAATTTAAAACCTAAAAGCAAATCTTTTTTCTTTGCTCCACATTGAATTTTCATTCATTAAAATCTAAGGACTTCTGGTTCAGAATCTCACTATAGAAATTATCTTTTTTACTTGCCTGTTATTCATACATGACCTAATACATGACTCACTGTTCCATGTCCAGAAAGTGCTATTTGGCTACTTGGAAATTTCAAGGATTTTAAAAATAAAATTTAGTGGTGTTCAGAAATCACGATGTCAATGTACTTCACAGTGAATGTCTTTAGTTACATGTTAAAATCAGTTCATTCCATTTTGTTCTTCACAACCTGAAAATATCAATGAAGACATTTGGGAGTTATAGTTCCTTCCTTTTAGGTGTAGTCTTACTCTTGTTGCCCAGGCTGGAATGCAATGGGATGTTCACGGCCACCACAACTTTGACCTGCTGGGCTGAGTTGATCATTCCACCTCAGCCTTTCAAATATCTGGAATTACAGACACATATAATCACACCCAGCTAGGTTTTGTGATTTATTGTAGAGATGAGGTCTCACCAACTTGCCAAGACTGGATTCAAATCCATGGTGAAAACTTGGAGACTATAGATCAAGAAGTGTTTTTTACTTTGTTTTGTCATTTAAACCAAGTGAACAAGCACAAGATAATGCTGGTTGTTTAATAAGTACTTTATAATTAGCAATAAATTTTCCTCTTAGAGTAAGTTTGTGGTCCTAGATAAGATATGGAAAACAGCCTGAGAGAAGAAATGGCACTGATTCTATATATGGATTCTATATAACCAGTCTACTAACATAATTTGTATGTTACATGTTTTATATATTGTATTCTTAAAATAGCATATGCAAATTATTCCAGAAAGAAAACCATGGTCCCTGTAGACATAAAGATGAAAATAGCAGACATTGTAGACATTGGGAACTTGGGAAGGGGGAGAGAGAGAGGCAAGTGTTGAAAACCTCCCAATTGTGCATCATCTCCAGTATTTGGTGATGGGTTCAAATTAAGCCTAAACCGCAGTATCACATAATGTACTCATGTAACAAATCCTCACAGATACCCAGCAAATTGAAAAAAATCAAAAGTTATAAAGAAGAAAAAATGTATTTACTCTTCATTAAATTAACATGGATCATCATTAAGGTTTTCACCATTGTCTTCCCATTGAGTAGCTGAGGATGAAGAAGAGGAGGGTGGTCTTGCTGTTGGTGACGGGTGGAAGGGGTGTTGAATTGGAGGTGGGATAGGTGGGATATTCGATGTAGCTTTACAAAAACACATTTTTTGTCAGATATTTGGTATTTTCATTTCTCTAAAAATGTTTCTCTATAGTACCAATTCGTATAATATTTGCTTTAGTTGAGTGCCCTTGTTATTGGAGTGTCCATGTTACAAAAGAAGTCAAAGGTTAGGCATGGTGGCTTATGCCTATATTCCCTGCACTTTGGGAGGCCAAGGTTAGAGGATTGCCTGAGCCTATGGGTTCAAGACCAGCCTGAGCAACTTGGTGAGATCTCATCTCTATAGTAAATCAAAATATCAGACCGGTATGGTAATGCACGTCTGTACTTCCAACCACTTGGGAGGCTGTGGCAGAAGTGTCACCTGCACTCAGCAGGTTGAGGCTGCAGAGGGTGTGAACATGTTCCTGCATTCCATCCTGGATGACAGTGAGACTCTGACTAAAAAATATATGTGTGTGTGTATATAAAATTAAATGTAAAAGAAGTCAAAAGCAATCTCCAATAATCAGAACCCTTCTGTCAGCTTGCCTAATGCCAACTTGTTTTCTGCCATACTGCTGTCTTGTCGCACTGTGTCACCCAGGCTTAAATGCAGTAGCATGCTTATGGCCATTGCAGACTCAACATGGTGGGCTCAGGCAATCTTTCCACCTTAGGCTCCTGAGTAGCTGAAATCGCAGGTATGTGTCTCCATGTCCAGCTAATTTTTTGAGTTATTGTATTGATTACATTTCTCCAAATTCCCAAGACTGGTCTTGACCACATGGCAATCCTCTTACCATAGCCTCCCAAAATACTAGGGTTACAAGCATGAGCCACCATGCCCAGTCTCTTCTGTGTCTTATTTTTTGTCACCTGGCACTAGGCTGGAAGCTCTCATCTCTTCAAGTCATCTGGTAAACTCTAGTGTAATGCCTCTTAGCTCTGGAATGTATTCAAGATCCAAATTTCCACCGTTTTGTTTTTTTTTTTAGCCATGAATGGAATCACTTTCTATAATTTCCTTGGTTGGCTCTGGAGAGACCAATTGCTCATACAGAGGCATTAGAATCACATGGTTTGGTAAGCAAAATCTCACAGTACTTTCACTCACCGTAGAAGCAGGAGGTGGTCAAAAAATTACTGATTGCTACAGTTTGTACCATATCTAATTTTATATTGTTATAATTTAATACTACATCTTTACATTTGTTTACACTTTCCTCAACCACTTATGATACCATGGTATAATCTGAAAGTGAATAAATGTTGTTTGCCTTTGTATGTTAGATTTGATTTTTTTGTTTTTGAGATTGAGTCTCACTTCATTGCCCAGGTAGGAGTGCAGTGGCATGCTGGCAGCCACCCCAACATTGTCCTTGTGGGCTCCGGTGATCCTTCCACCTCAGTCCTTCAAGTAGCCAGAACTACAGGCATGCGCTACCATGCCCAGCTAAGTTTTTTATTTATTTATTTAATTATTGTAGAGACATAGTATTGCCAAGTTGCCTTGGCTAGTTTCATTCACCTCAGCCTCCCAAAGTGCAGGGATTAGTGGCTGAGACACCGAGTCTGGCCAGATTGGTATATGTTTTATGGTAGTAAATGCCAAAATAGAGTAGGATATACGTAGACCTATATTTGATGTGTTCATGACATGTTATCCTGTGATACCAAATAACTTTGAGATATAGGTTTGACTCTGAAAAACAAAAAAAAATTAGCAATACTTTAAACAAAAATGTTCACCGAAGAGCATTTGTCAGAGTCCTGTATCTGATTATAAACCACTATGAACAACTGAGCCTTGTGTAGAAAGTTGGAAAGTGATATCTTAAACCCTTTTAAGGTTTTACAGTAGATGTTCTTTACAAAAACTTGACAGATTTATAGGCATTACCTACTGCTCCTGAATCATTATTGAGGCAGTTCAGGTTCCTGAAGCTGCTTTTTGTTTTCCCTCCATCCACAGAGAGACTGAGTTGAGAACTTGAAACTTTACATGTTGAAAAGTTTGTTAAGCATTAGCTCATAAAAGCATGATGTTCTAACACAAGATTACAGGCCATTGCAAATGCAGTCCTGGAGAGCGGGCCACAGTGTTGCATTCCTCGTCCCACAAAAACTCTGCTGGTGAGTCCCTGCCACCATCTCACAATGGGTAGTGTGGAGATGGATGAGAGAGACAGGATGACTGGGCAGTGGGGACAGTGTGATGCTGGTAATGCACCTCACCCTGGCTCAGTATGGATGAGCTCAACCTCTCCATTCCTAAGTAGCTCGAAGTCTTCAGCCACAGCCTGGTCTCTTCAGAGCTCCAGCCTTCTCAATCCTGGGTGCACCTGCTTCCTCAACCTTTGTAGGGGTGCTGATGTCTGAGACACCACCCAGTGTGATGGAACCCTCTGCTCTCTCCAGCCGAAACTCAGTCCAGATGCTTTCAGAGAAATACCTGCCTGGCCTGCACACAGCTTCAGTTTTCCAGGGAGTCACAGACTGTGGCTGTCTGGAAATGTCACCCTCACTGATGTCTTTTTCATGATTGTGGATGTTGAAACATGAGGGAGAAAATTATCGGGTCACTTGGGATCTGCTAAGAGCAGACGAGGAAACCCCACTTTCCTGGCATGTGTCTAGTCAGTCATTTTTACCAACCCATTTCAGTGGACCTGTAATCAACATGAAGCTGATGGTGGTTCAGGCATTCTACACCTGATATCACCAGAATAAACTCAGGCCTGACTAGACAGAGTCTTAGATACACATAGTGACTTGAACCCTCAGGAACAGATGTGTTGAATTTGGGCAACAACTTTCAAGGTGAGAGGCACTTGGGGTATATTTGCAACCCATCAGTTTAGCATCTCTGCTTTTGTTTGTTTCCTTGCTTTGAGTTGGAGTCTCACTCTGTCACCCTGGCTGCAGTGCAGTGGCACACTCACAGCCACCGAAGACTCAACCTGCTGGACTTGGCAATCCTTCTATCTCTGTCTTCCAAGTAGCCACAACTATAGGCTAGCTACCATGCCCGACTAATTTTTTGGATTTATTGTAGAGATGAGGTCTCGCCAAGTTGCCTGGGCTTGTCTTGAACTCCTGGGCTCAGGCAATCCACTAACTTTGGCCTCCCAAAATGATGGCATTACAGATTGTGTTGGTCTGTATCTCTGCTTTGGATGGAAGACTTCTCACCCACAGCAGTGAGAAATGTGCCTCCCTCCAGGGGCTCATTTCTTAAATTTTATCTAGACAATGGAGACATCTGAGACCACTTCTGCTTTTTGTGTAACCTTCTAATAATTAATGTCCCTGAATTTCCATGACCTCCCAGACAAGTGTTTTGTTGCCTGAAGGAGCCAGCTCTCAGGTTTGTACGCCTCTTGTCCAAAAACCTGGGCATTAATCTACACGAAAATAAGACATTGTTCATATCACACGTTCCAATGGGTTTTATTTGTGATTCTCAAGCATGAGATGCTATGAAACAACTGAAAAACATGGTCAAGTAAATGGGATCCTATTACTGAACTTTGTGAAAAAATTTACCGCCTTCATAATTAATTACATGTGAGTTCCTCAGCGCCTCTGTGACAAAAAAAAAAAATAGATAAATGTGGCCTCCTTGAACATGGCAAGAATTGAAATATTAGGGAGACAAAAGCCCAATGCTAGCACTCTTCATGTTACATAGGGTCTTGAGGAGACAGTCTGTTCGGTCAAGTGCATGCATCCCTTCTGGGTCCCTTGGTATTCTCATCCTACTCCTTCCTGTGTCTCATTTAGGTGTGGGTTTCAGGTTACACTTTCCCACAGGGCTTCTGTAAGAATGTTGTAACATGAAAGTACATCCTCACTCTTTTCAGTTGTACTTTCTCTGACTTAATTATTGCTCTCAGCTTTCTCTTACTGGTTTCTGTTTTACACTAGTATACAGTGTAAACATTGATGAAAATGAAATTTGCCCTCCTACCAAAAGGTCACAATATTCTTTTTTTAAAAAATGAAAAATAAACTTGTTTAAAATAAAAAAAAATCAAATCATACAGAACTCTTTTTTTTGTTTGTTTTTGGAGTAGGAGTGTCTCCCAGGTGGATGGCAGTGGCACACTCCCTGCCATCAAAGCCTTGACCTGCTGTGCTTAGATACATCTGCCTCAGCCT
Organism: Cephalopachus bancanus; assembly: GCA_027257055.1. Taxonomy (NCBI): domain Eukaryota; kingdom Metazoa; phylum Chordata; class Mammalia; order Primates; family Tarsiidae; genus Cephalopachus; species Cephalopachus bancanus. The sequence continues at coordinate 16,875 of JAPVLO010001931.1, forward strand.
TACAAATAGCTGAAACTATAGGTATAGGCTACCATGCCTGGCTAGTTTTTTTTTTTATTGTTGAGATGGCATCACATCAAGTTTCCCAGGCTGTTTTGTAGCAGATATATTTTACATATGCATAATAATACAGTATTAACAGTATTAACTCTAAGTACATTATGATACATGATAGATGTCTATTGTAATCCTTGAATCAGGCACTGAAAATGCAAAGAGAGGACTTTTTTTTTCAGTTGGAGTCTCACTCTTGCCCAGGCTGGAGTGCAGTGGCATGCTCCTGGCCACCGCAGCCTCAACTTGCTGGGCTCTGACAATCAAGCCTTCGTCTTCCAAGGAGCTAGAGCTACAGGTGTGTGCTACCATGCATACCTCTTCATTATTTATTGTAGAGATGAGGTCTCGCCAAGTTGCCCAGGTGGATCTTGAATCTGTGGGCTTAGGTAGCCTACTTGCTTCAGACTCCCAAAGTGCTGGGATTACAGACTGAACCACCAAGCCTGGCTGAAAGAGAGGACTTTTAAATACTAATAGAAGAATTGAATTTAATACAAAATATATTTTTCAGCCATATGCATAGACCCTTTAGGTCTGATAGCCAAAACAGAAATTACCCAAATATCCATAGGGAAATAGATGAACAGGTTGTAGATCTTTTATGCAATAGAATCCTTAACCTAACCCTAACCCAGTGAGTCTCAGAAGCATTGAGCTGAGTGACTCAACAGGACATAGAATAATACATTGTATAACTTCAGGAAAATGATCCTATGATTTAAAAAAAATATCCCAGCATTGTGCTGTCTCTGAAAGAAAAAAAATGCCTGCCAAGAAACACAAAGCTGTTTTCTGAGAATGGTGGAATATCTATATATATATATATATTTTTTTTTGAGTTGGAGTCTCACTCTGTCACCCAGACTGGAGTGCAGTGGCCGCTCCCGGCCACCGCAGCCTCGACCTGCTGGGCTCCGGCGATCCTTCTGCCTCAGCCTTCCGAGTAGCCGGAATTACAGGCACGTGCTACCATGCCCGGCTGATTTTTTGACTTATTGTAGAGATGAGGTCTCGCTGCCCAGGCAGGTCTCGAACCCGTGGGCTCAGGCAATCCACTCACCTCAGCCTCCCAAGGCACGGGATTACAGGCTGAGCCACTGAGCCTGGCTGATTTTTTGATTTATTGTAGAGATGTCTCACTGCCCAGGCGGGTCTCAAACCTGCGGGCTCAGGCAATCCACTCACCTCAGCCTCCCAAAGGCACAGGATTGCAGACTGAGCCACCAAGCCCAGCCTCTACAATAAATTTAAAAAATAAAATTAGGTGGGAATGGTGACATGTGCCTGTAGTTCCAGATACTTGGAAGACTGAGATGGAAGGATCACCTGAGCCTAGCAGGTTGAGACTGGTGGCCGTGAGCATGCCATTGCACTCCAGCCTGGGCAAGAGTAAGACTCAAATTCAAAAAAGTTTAATTTAAAAAGCAGATGTAAGGCAGTCATCTACCAGTGGACACTTCTGACTGTAGCTCCTGCTTTCTCTCAGGCATCCTCTTCCCACCCTTGGTCCTCAGGAGAAATGATGGTAGGAAGGGGGTGTTCCTCTGACTCTGGCAGAAAAGAATGGTTCTGGCCCTTCACTTCTGAGATCAGAGGAGTAGGAGACCTCCTAACTGCACGTTAACGTGGCAGCCATAGACAGTTTGGGCCTACTGAGTAGCTTGAAATAAGCTGGTCTAGATGGAGACATATTGGAAGTTTAATATTCAGAGATTTTAAGGGCAGTTCGTTGGGGTCCCCTTTCACTGTGGGACCTTTTCTGTCATTAAATTAGGCTTTCTAAAAAAAAAAAAATATATATATATACACACACACACACATATACGTGTATATATAGTGATTTTTAAAGATATAGTTCCCAGTAGAAACTTCATTAATAATTTTTCTTGATTATATGTTAAGATGATACTATTTTGAGTATGTTGGATTAAGTAAATTATTCACAATTCATTTCACTTCTTTTCCTTTTATACTAGAACATTTTAAATGACAAGAATGCCATTTTCTTTCAATTGAACATTGCTGTCAGAGAGAACTGCCTCTTTTTTAAAAACATTTTTTATTTTAAAAGTGTGGAGTACAGTTAAGGGTTAGGTATACAAATATGCCTCGTTCAGGCACCCTTATTGGTAAGGGGTGTCCCCCCATCCCCAGACAGATATTGACAACCGTTAATCCCACCACACTTGCCCTCCCTGCCCCCACCATAGATTCCCACCACTGTTGATCCTTTACTTATAGTATTACAATAGATGTTCAAGGTCCACTTATGAGTGAGAACATGTGATACTCAGATCTTTTTTTCTGTGAGAGGTCACTCAGTATTATAGACTCTAGTTTCATCCAGGTTGCTGTGAAGTTCATGATCTTGTTCTTTTTTATAGATGCATAGTATTTCATTGTGTATATGTACTGCCAGAGTCCTGCTTCTGCGGTTTCCAGGGTATCCTGAAGGTTGAATGATGCAGGCAAAAGAATGCACTTTGGACACCTGACTCTGTTGCAGGACAGATGCCATTTGTTAATTAACAAAGAGCTTTTATACTATTCGTATAAGGGAAAGGAACAAGAAAATTCCTTCACGCACTTCATCCTTTAAAGTTATGCCATCTAGTGGTCTTAGAAGCAACAAACAGGCCAAAACCACTATTTTCAGTTAATGAGTCTTAAGTTTAAAAGGAGTTTTACTTAAACTAAACATAATGTATCACTTAATCTACAAGACTTACTTTGATTTTTGTTATACATCACTTGTCTATTTAAAAGGCCATAAAATCACCAAAACAAAACTATAGATTGTACCTTGGCAGAGGCCATGGCAATCCAGGACTCAGCATGGGAACCAAATGAAGGCACCCTCTGGAAGGCAAAGCCCCAGAAGGATCCGTGTGTGTGGCAAAGCCCCACAGAAAGTCTTGAGGAAAGTTCTACATGAATGTCCTGTGACTCATGGTCACCTGTTTGTTCCTATTATATTGTTATGCTTATACCTTACAGGAATAAAATGCTTAAATCTCCCCTTGGGAAAGAACACTGTGACTAAAGTTAAGGTTACAGCATCTATAATGTCAATAATAAAGCAGTCAATGTTTCACCATTGGCCATGCCTCAGGAAATGCAAATAGCAACCCGACGGGTCACAGTGACCCAAGAATTACTCTAAAATCTACTTTGACAAAGTGTACTTTTTTTTTTTTTTGAGTTGGAGTCTCACTCTGTCACCCAGACTGGAGTGCAGTGGCCACTCCCGGCCACTGCAGCCTTGACCTGCTGGGCTCTGGTGATCCTTCCGCCTCAGCCTTCTGAGTAGCCAGAATTACAGGCATGTGCTACCATGCCTGGCTAATTTTTTGATTTATTGTAGAGATGAGGTCTCACTGCCCAGGTGGGTCTCGAACCCACAGGCTCAGGCAATCCACTCACCTCAGCCTTCCAAAGGCGTGGGATTACAGGCTGAGCAGCAAAGTGTACTTTTAACTGTTTTACTTTATGTTAAAACTATGGTATCGAGAAATGACAGAAACTGAGGTACAAACTAAAGCAAACACAGTTAAGCCATACAAACAGCACCAGAGTAGCCACAAATTTAAAGCTTTGAAACAATATCACAAACCCTTGTCAACTGTCAGAGCAGTCCCTCATATAGGCTATAATATGAATGGTAGAATTTGGTGGGCACCTAGAGGAAAGAGTAGTATGCAAAACTTAGAATAGCTTGACCCTCCCCTACCTTACACAGGTGCATATGATGATGATATGGTTAGAAATGTCTGGATAGATGAAAGACATGTTAAGTAGAAAAACTTACCTTTATGGGAAAAAGTAAAACGCAGCAGGCCCCCTTGGTGCCTGCTTTCTAAAACCCAAAGTCAGCACTTAGTAAAAAGTGAAATGATTGGTATATATTAATAAAATACAGACACTGCCTCATCACAGACAGCGACCTTTAAATTAAAACTACATAAAGGTTATATGCCTAACATCTTTATATTTATATTGACTATTTACCTTTATAAAGCATGTTTTACTTTCCACTGGCTAACCTTTTGACTAATATTAACCTTGCCCTTTTAATAAGTTACCACTTCCAAGAACAGCTAGCTTCTTATATGTAGATATTATTAACCGCTTAATTATGCAAAAATCATAAAAATTGTAAAATCATTAGTACATCATACAATTGTTTCAATATATTTTCATTGTTAATTATTTCTTTACTGTTAACTTTCTGCTAAGTGTGTGCCAAAAATTATGATATAAATAAATCAGCACTGCTGTGCTTCAGTGCCAGCGTGCCTGAAAAGAAACTCTGGTCATGACTCTTCATTCTCTTACCTCATCACGCCTCCTTTTTGGGTCCCCATGACCCCCCCAGAACTGGCCTCTGGCAGTACCTAGTAATAGTAGGAATATGAAGCCTATTAACTTGACCAAAAACCAGGGACTAACATTTAAAGAATAACTATGAAAGTGACTTACTGTGAAAATACATACACTAATCTTTAATTTTAATCTTACAAAAATGAATTAAAACACAACAAAAATCATTATGGCAAATGAGCTAAAACATAATGAAATAAAACTAACACAACTAAAATCATTATGGCTGTATAATTGCTAATGAGCTTTTAAGTTTAGTTTAATGGTGGTTGGGGGGGTGGGTTGACGTGTTTTTCTTTATGCTTGACAACCTCCTGGAAAATATCTTTGTCTTAAGATAGCCACTTAAGCAATTATTATTATCTTTAAGATACCAACTTTATATGAACTTAAACTTATGAACCTAAAACAATCTTCAAAGTAATTATAAAACATCAAACTATAGCATTAAAACTTAATTAATGGTTCAAAGTAAAAACCTTGTTAAACATAGTCAAAGCCCAATAATTTTTGTCAACCCTCATCCATGTGTATATTGATTATATAAACTTGCTTTGCTTTTTCCTTAGCTTAAACCCTGGAAAACATTTGTCTTAAATAGCACTGCAATTAATTCTTTAAACATCCCAAATTAACTTAAATGCTTCAAAAGTCTCCAATGAATTTAACTCCACTATAGATTTTCTTATGTTCAATATGACTTCAAATTTGTCAACCCTTTCTGTCATTGTTATATAACTTGCTCTTATCGTGTAGTGTGTATTCCTAAAGAAAACCCAAAGAAGCTTTTAATTATGTTTTCCAGGCTCCCAAGGTTGCTTTCTGTATTTGGTTAATTTATCACAAAAGTCTCCAATTAATATATCATGAATTCAGTGAAAACCTATTCTATATTTGTTAACTCAAAATCTTAACTATTGAATTAAGTAAAAAACCTTAATGATTAATCTTTACCCTAAATCCATAGAAACAATGTTATAAATTACCTACATAACGCCTAGGTATGTGTCAGAACTTATAATCATTCCTAATGAACTTACTATGAACTTGTGTTTCTAAAAAATTTTGTTTAGCCGTGCTCGGTGGCTCAGCCTGTAATCCCGCACCTTTGGGAGGCTGAGGTGAGTGGATTGCCTGAGCCCGCGGGTTCGAGACCCGCCTGGACAGTGAGACCTCACCTCTACAATAAATTAAAAAATCAGCCGGGCATGGTAACGCATGCCTGTAATTCTGGCTACTGGAAGGCTGAGGTGGAAGGATCGCCAGAGCCCAGCAGGTGAGGCTGCGGTGGCCGGGAGCGGCCACTGCACTCCAGGCTGGGCGACAGAGTGAGACTCCAACTCAAAAAAAAAAAAAAAAAATTTTTTTGTTTAAACACTACATAATTCTAAATCGAATAAGGAGTGAATATACTTATATCATTTTTTACTCAAGCAATATCTAGTAACTTATAGCCAAGTGAAAGAAAGCATCTTTGATGTGCTTCAGAGTTTAACCCTTGCATATGTTAGAAAAGGCCAAACGGCATGGTGGAAAATGGAAAAATGAACCATGACATTCCTAGGTTAGCTGTGAGTACTTCACATAAACGTGTTTTTTTCTTCATGCTCAACTGTACAGAATTCTTTGGCCGCATCAACAGCAAAGATGGAAGACAGAAGGGCCTCAGCTGCCCGGACTCACTTTGCAGCCGGGGGTCCTCAGCGCACCTGGACTTTGTCAATCAGGCGGGCCTCCAAGGCTGGCTCCCAACAATGTACCCCATTTTTTAAAAATCCAATCCTCTTTTGATGGACAGCATGGTTGGTTCCAGCTTCTTGCTATTGTGACCAATGCTGCGATAAACATACGTGCATAGGTATCTTTTTTATAGAGTGATTTGAGTTCTTCAGGGTATATTCCCAGTAGGGGGATTGCAGGGTCATATGGGAGGTCGATATTTAGAGCATTTTTTAGGAATCAGCTACGCACTGCTTTCCACAGAGGTTGCACTAGTTTACACTCCCACCAACAGTGTAGAAGTGTTCCGTTTTCACCACACCCTCTCCAGCAGCTGTTATTTTTTGAGTTATTGATAATGGCCATTCTGACTGGAGTTAGGTGGTATCTCTAGTTTTAATTTGCATCTCCTTGATGATTAGTGAGGTTGAACATTTCTTCATGTGTCTGTTGGTGGCTCGTATGTCTTCTTTTGTGAAGTGTCTGTTCATATCTTTTGCCTACTTTGTAAACGGGGTTGTTTGTTTGTTTGTTTCCAGCATGTTTATGTTCCTTGTAGATCCAAGATGTTAAGCCTTTGTCAGACATGAAGCTGGCAAATACTTTTTCCCAGTCTGTGGGCTGTCTTCCTGCTTTCTTGATGGTTTCTTTGGCTTGTGCAGAAACTTCTCAGTTTAATGAGGTCCAACTTGTCTGTCTTATCTCTTATGGCCAGTGAGTTTTGGGTTTTGTTCAGGAATTGGATGCCAGTTCCAATTTCCATAAGGGTGTGTCTTGCGTTTTCTAAGGTTCTTATGGTATGAGGTTTTACATTTAGGGCTCTGATCCATTTAGAGTTAATTTTTGTGAATGGGGATAGATGGGGGTCTTGTTTGAATCTTCTGTATGTGGTCAGCCAGTTTTCCCAGGACCATTTACTGAATAGTGGTAAATAGTGGAGGCTTTGTCAAAGATGAGTTGGTTGAGAAATTGAGGTTTTGCTTCTGGAACCTTAATTCTATTCCATTGGTCTATATAGACCAACTGCTTCTCTTTTTAAAGGTCAGACTGCCTCCTCATAAGATCAAGGCCTGAATGGTCATGAAATCTGAAATGTAGCATAATTGTCTATATATTGTTTCCATTTGTAAATACCATACACCTGTATGAAATGTATACATAAATAAATGAATAAATTAATATTTTTTTATTTATTGTAGAAACGGTGTTTCACCAAGTTGTCCAGGTTGGTCTCAAAACCCTGGACTCATGCAGTCCTCTTGCCTCAGCCTCCCAAAGTGCTGAATTTACAGGTTGGAGCCACCATGCCTGGCCGAGCTGTATAAATATTATTCATCAATGGAAATATTATTACAAACCGTGTTATAAGTGAAAGGCCTCCGTCATGACCAGGTGCTGGTGGAGGGTGGAGTGTCAGCCTCAAAATGCAGCCTGCAAATTCCTGACCTGCTTGCCTTAGCAGCCCTTATCTGATCGCTGCTTCTGTTACTCAAGCCCAGAGGGGTGGAGCCTGGAGCCTGATTCTACCAGAGGACGCTGAGGTCTGAGCCACCTAGTCAGGTGCCAGCCGGAAGTGAGGGGTAGGCTTCCAGGCTAAGACTGGCCTTTGTCTCTCTCACTGCGCTCCCGAGTGGGTTGTTCCCACTGCTCTGTCCTCTCCTGGAGACCTCTGCGGCTCTGTCACCCTGTGGCCTGCAGGGCCTGGAAGTCCGTAGGTGGGACAGTGAGACACTTGGAAGCCAGGAGATGGTGAGTGTGCGGGCGGGTGTCCCTGAAGGATGGGGTGGTGAACGTGGATGACCCGGCAGTGGCGGGGCTGGTATCGCTGGCATCTCAGCCTGGTCCCTTGGTGTAGGTGTGGGTGAACCGGTACCCCGGGGTCTATTCCCTGGGGCAACCTCGCCCGCTGAGCACTCTCCACACAGCCCTGCTCTCCAGGTGTCCAGGACACAAACTGGCCTGGCCTCAACAATCTTTACGGCAGTCCTATCACCATCCCCCTCTCACAGCTCACATGAACCTTCCTCCGGTGACCCATGTGGGCAGTACTGGCCTGCATGGAAGCAGGCCCAGGTGGTGTGGGAGAGATGCCGATGTCATAACGGTACATAGAAAACAAGGCACAAGCCGGGCTCGTGGCTCAGCCTGTAATCCCGCGCTTTGGGAGGCTGAGGTGAGTGGATTGCCTGAGCCCGCGGGTTCGAGACCCACCTGGGCAACTTGGCGAGACCTCATCTCTACCAATAAATCAAAAAATCAGCCGGGCATGGTAGCGCATGCCTGTAACTCCGGCTACTTGGAAGGCTGAGGCGGAAGGATCGCCGGAGCCCAGCGGTCAAGGCTGCGGTGGCCGGAGCGGCCACTGCACTCCAGTCTGGGCGACAGAGTGAGACTCCAACTCAAAAAAAAGAAAGAAAACAAGGCATAGAGTTAAGCATGGTGTGATGGTCAGACGTGATGGGGGCCAGCCCCGCATGGGTCCAGCCCTGAGGCTGAGATACCTGCACTTTTCTTATCCTCTCTCATCATGTATGTGGCTCATCATAGTAGGGGCATAGAGGGTCGGGAGAGAGCACACACACAACAGTACACAGTCGGAACTCACGAGATGCTGGATATTGCTTGAACAATGAAAAGCAAAACAGACAAATACTAGAAATAAACAGACGACGATGACAGCTGGCTTTGTATTTAGGTGGTAGGACTGCATGTGTTTCCTCCGAAGTCTTTCCCCCTCATTCCTTAAAATACACAGGAAAGCCCAGGTGCAGTCGCTCGACCTGTAATCCCAGCAGTTTGGGAGACTGATGAGAGAGGATTGAATGAGCCTGGGGGTTCCAAACCAGCCAGGCCTACTAGGTGAGACCTCGTCTGTACAATAAATCACAACTAGCCGGGCATGATGGTGTGCGTTTGTAGTTCCAGCTACTTGAGAGGTCTGAGGCAGAAGGATTTTCTAAGCCCGGCAGGTGGAGGTTATGAGCGTGCCACTGCACTCCAGTCTGGGTAATAAAAGTGAGGCTCCAACAAAAAAAAATACGTAGGAACTCAGATTTTGAGTCAGGCTGCAGAGAACAAAGACAGAGTCAGAGGAAACTGCCTCCCACTTCAGTCCCCAATGTGGCCTCCTTGCTTGCAGCTTCCCCCAGCTTGAAGGATGACTCGGTCCCAGTATGAGGGCCGTGGCAGGTTGGACATGGAGGAGGATGTGGATGCCCTGCCCGCCAAGCAGTGAGAGAACATCACTGCCAAGTTTAAGCAGACACAGGTCAGGCTGCTCACTTGAGAGAAGCGGGACCTCCCTTCTCCCACTGAGGCGTCCTCAAGACCCCTCTTGGGTCATGTGGGCTTTTTTGGTTTTTATCTAGGCTGGAGGTGGGCGTGTGAGGGGGGTTGAGATCAAGAAGTCACTTCAAACTGCAGACATCGGGGCCAGGAGGAGTCCTGGAAAGTCATGAAGTCTCTTGTTCTTGGTTCGTGGTCTCCTTGTTCCTTCATTTATTTAGCAAAACCGTTAGTGCATGTGTTCCCCATTCCTGGTGTTAGTCTGAATGGCTGCATACTTGTTCCTACCTTTTCAGAGTTTCCAAAGTATTATTATTATTATTATTATCATTATTATTTTTATTATTATTATTATTTTGAGTTGGAGTCTCACTCTGTCGCACAGACTGCAGTGCAGTGGCCGCTCCTGGCCACCGCAGCTTCGACCTGTGGGCTCTGGCGATCCTTCCACTTCAGCCTTCCAAATAGCTGGAACTACAGGCGCGGCTAACACACCCAGATAATTTTTGATTTATTGTAGAGATGAGGTCTCGCCAAGTTGCCCAGGCGGGTCTCGAACCCGCGGTCTCAGGCAACCCACTCACATCAGCCTTCCAAACACGGGATTACAGACTGAGCCACTGAGCCCGGTTTATTATCATTATTATTATTATTATTATTATTATTTTGAGTTGGAGTCTCCCTCTGTCACCCAGGCTGGAGTGCAGTGGCACGCTCACGCACACCACAGCCTCAACTTGCTGGGCTCAGGCGATCCTTCTGCCTCAGGTGTCCAGATAGCTGGAACTACAGGCACACACCACCATGCCCAGCTACTTTTTTTGATTTGTTGTAGAGACGAGGTCTCACCAAGTTACTCAGGTTGGGCTCAAATCCGTGGCCTAAGGCAGTCCTCTCACCTCGCCTCCCAAAGTGCTGGGATTATAGATGTGAGCCACCATGCCTGGCCTCCAACTGCATGTTAATGTGGCAGCCATAGGCAGCTTGGGCCTACTGAGAAGCTAGAAATAAACTGAGGAGGGTGGATCCTTTCAGCCCGGGAGGTCAAGGCAGTGAACCATGATTGTGACACTGCACTCCGGCATGGGTAACAGAGCGAGCCAAAACTTCAAAGAAAAAAATGCAGAAACTTAGACTTTACTCCAGATATCTTAGATAAGAATTTGCTTTTTTTTTTTTTTTTTTGAGTTGGAGTCTCAGGCCCATCGCCCAGGCTGGAGTTCAGTGGCACCCTCATGGCCATCCCAGCGTCAACCTTCTGGCTCAGACGAGGCTTCCTCCTCAGCCTTCCAAGTAGGTGGAACTACAGGCATGCGCCACCCTGCCCAGCTAATTTTTGATTCTCATTGTAGAGACAAGGTCTCACCAAGTTGCCCAGGCTGATCTAGAACCTGCGGTCTCAGGCAATCCACTCCCCTTGGCCTCCCAAAGTGCTGGGATTAGAGGCTGAGCCACTGAGCCCAGCCAAAAATTGTCTTTTTAGATCATTCCAGTCATCGTATAAATTAGATCCTGTTCTCTTCACTCTGTCATTTCCCCTAGAGTAAATTTAGAAATTTTATCCATAGCCATTGGGTAAATATGTGTTGTTGTTTTCAGGGCTGTAGACATTCAAGGATGTGACTATAGAATTCTCTCTGTAGGACTGGAATGCCTGGACCCTACTCAGCAGATTTTGTACAGGAGTGTGATGTTAGAGAAACACTAAAGCCTGGTTTACCTGGGTGAGGACAATTCCAACATATAACTTCTATTTTATACTAAGGATTTCATGTCCTTCTATTGTAGAATGTTTTCTGGGAGTTTCTGTTTTTCAAGTATGAGTTTCAGAGTTCTGATTTTAAGGAAAAGTTAGTGATTGTTGGCATTTTGATGTGAATGATTTTCTTTTTTGAACTAGTCTGTATTCTTCAATATTAGTGATAAGTCCAGAGAATTAATTGCATCAAATATTGTTTTCCACAACTTAAAATCCAATTGGTACCATCAATTATTGATTCACTATTCACTAGTACCACTAGTACTGGGCAATAGAGCTCAGGACCCCAAATTTAAAATACTTTCTAAATGTTCCATAGTTTCTGTTGAGAAACAGTATCTTTGGATTAATTTTCTGAAATCCTATATGATGTGTTCTTTACTGAACACAGTGATAGGTTGGTAATTGGTGACTCCCAGCAAAAGTCATGCTACTCTCTTCTAATAAAATAGGCCTTGCTTTCTCCAAGCCAGACCAGATCATGTGTCTGGAGCAAAGGAAGAGCCAGGGAATGTGAAGAGACACAATGCATTACCCAAACCCCCAGATAGGTGGGAGTGAATGAAACAGGTCAAGGAGGAAGCCTAGCCAAAAATGTTGTTTGGGAAGGTGGTCTGTGCCAATGGAAATGGTTTCTGAGGAGCCTGGTTTTTTCCCCAAGCTGTCACATAAGGATATCTACTGTGCATGCTCTGAAATTTCCCAAAAATGCTACTTTTTCCCCAGTAATCTCCTTTCAAGTTTCCAGGGGAAATCAGTTTTTTTTTTTTTTTTTTTTTTTTTTGAGTTGGAGTCTCACTCTGTCGCCCAGACTGGAGTGCAGTGGCCGCTCCCGGCCACCGCAGCCTCGACCTGCTGGGCTCCGGCGATCCTTCCGCCTCAGCCTTCCGAGGAGCCGGAATGACAGGCACGCGCTACCACGCCCGGCTGATTTTTTGGTTTATTGTAGAGATGAGGTCTCGCTGCCCAGGCGGGTCTCGAACCCGCGGGCTCCGGCGATCCACTCACCTCAGCCTCCCAAAGGCGCGGGATGACGGGCTGAGCCACCGAGCCCGGCTGAAATCAGTCTTTTTAATAGTTCGTAAGGGACTGCATGATCTGACTGATCTGTTGCTTTTGGGAACGTGGGAGTATCTGCTTACATTTTAGAAACTATGGTAAACTGTTTTTTTTTTTTAGTTCTCTTTTTGATCATGTCTGAAATATGTGAGAGTGGTAATTTTGTTATTTGGTTACGAAATTCCAGGCACACCATGGACAGATGTTTTCTTCTTTATGATTTCCTACCCTAAGGGGGTTTTAAATGTGATTCCATAGAAATTCATACCCAATAATTTTACCAGAACAAAAAACATCTCCCTAAATATAAGAAGATCTCATGTTATTGTCCTTTAAAATTTTATTTTTTCAGTATGAACTGAGATTGATAGTTGAAGATGTTCATTGTCAAATGTCTGAGTATACTATATTGCTTAGAACATGGGTAAACATATTAAGCTCACATGGTACCTTGTTTCTTAATAACTCATAATTTTGTTATGAAGCTTAGGACTTGGTCATACACACACACACACACACACACACACACACACACACGAATATACATGTGTTTATGTATAAGTGTGTTTAATATTTGGATTTTTCACAAAAATCATATAATCATACTTACTGTGTATAATGTAATGATTTGATGTGTTTGTACATTGTAAAATAATGAATTGTCAAGTTAGTGAATATATCTGTCACCTCCATAGTTACCCTTTCTTTTTGTAATGAGAATACTATTTTAGCAATTTTTAAGCATACAAGACATTATTATTAACTGTATTCACGAGGTTACACATTAGATGCCTAAAACTCACTTATCTTGTAACTGAAATTTGTGCCATTTGAACATCTCCCATTTTCCCCACCTGCAGGCCCTGGCCCCACCTTTGTACTCTGTGCTTCTGTCAGTGCAACCTTTTTTTATTTCAGACATAAATGAGATCATTCCTTATTTGTCTTTCTGTGCCTGGTTTATTTTATTTAGCATAATGTTTTTTGTTTTTGTTTTTGTTGTAGTCTCACTCTGTTGCCCAGGCTGGGGTACAGTGGCACACTCGCTGCCATCCCAGCATCAAACTGCTGGATTCAGATGATCTTCAACTTCAACCTTCCAAATAGCTAGAACTATAGGTGTGACATACTACCATGTCCGGCTAATTTTTTTTTTTTTAGTGTATTATAAAGACGAGGTCTCGCCAAATTACCCGGGCTGGTCCCAGACCCACAGGCCCAGACAGTGCACTCTCCTTGGCCTCTCAAAGTGCTGGGCCACCGAACCATGCCAGCATGTTTTACAGTTTCATCCATGATGTTGAAATGGGAGGATTCTATAATTTTTTATGGTTGAATAATTTTTAAAGTGTATATGTACATGTTTTCTTAATCCATTCAGCATCCACAAGCATTTATGTTGTTGTCATAGCTTGGCCATTGTGATAAATGCTGTAGTGAACATAGAAGTATACATACTTTTCTGCAGTGTTCACTGCCTTGGCCTCCGGGGCTAAAAGGTTATTCATCCAACAAGGGGATTACTGAATCATAGTCTACTTATTTTTTTATTTTTTGAGTTGGAGTCTCACTCTGTTGCCCAGGCTGGAGTGCAGTGGCACCCCCATGGCCACCCCAGCATGAACCTGCTGGGCTCCAGCTATCCTTCCACTTCAGTTTTCCAAATAGCCAAAACTACAGGTGTGTGCTACCATGCCTGGCTAATGTTTTAAAAATTAATTTTAGAGACAAGGTCTCACCAAGTTGCTGGGGCTGGTCTCAAACTCACAGGCTCAGGCAATCCAATTGCCTCAGTGTCCAGAGTGCTGGAATTACAGGCTGAGCCACCTAGACCAGCCTGTTCTATTTTTTCTATTTTTTTCTTTTTTTTTTTTTTTTTTTTTGAGTTGGAGTCTCACTCTGTCACCCAGACTGGAGTGCAGTGGCCACTCCCAGCCACTGCAGCCTTGACCTGCTGGGCTCCAGCAATCCTTCCACTCAGCCTTCCAAGAAATTGGAACTACAGGTGCACGCTACCACGCCCAGCTGATTTTTTGATTTATTGTAGAGATGAGGTCTCGCCAAGTTGCCCGAACTTGGATCACCGAACCCAGCTTTTTTTCTATTTTTAAAAGAATGTTCATAATGGTTTTTAAATGATTCTACTAATTTATTTATTTATTTATTTATTTATTTATTTTTTTTTTAGTTGGAGTCTCACTCTGTCGCCCAGACTGGAGTGCAGTGGCCGCTCCCGGCCACCGCAGCCTCGACCTGCTGGGCTCCGGCGATCCTTCCGCCTCAGCCTTCCGAGTAGCCGGAATTACAGGCAGCGCAAACCACCCCCGGGCTGTTTTTTTGATTGATTGTAGAGATGAGGTCTCGCTGCCCAGGCGGGTCTCGAACTCGCAGCCTCAGGCAATCCACTCACCTCAGCCTCCCAAAGGCGTGGGATTACAGGCTGAGCCACCAAGCCTGGCTGATTCTACTAATTTAAAACTAATCAACTGTGTGCAGAATTTCTTTTTCTTCAAATCCTCAACACTTATCTGTCTTGGTGATATTAGCCATCCTAACAGGTGCAAGAAGATACCTCATTATTGCATTGATTTGCGATTGGTGATGTTGAGCACCATTTCATATACCTGTTGACACTTTGTATGTCTTCACTGAAAAAATAACTATTCATTATTTGCCTGTTTTTCAGTCAAGTGATTATCATTATATGTTTTTACCTTCGATTTGTGTGAGTTGCTTGGATGTGAGTTGCTTGGATGATTTTGGATGTTAATCTCTTATGAGATACATGATTAGTAAATACTTTCTCTTACCCTGCAAGCCTTCTTACTGTTTTCTGTCTTTTTTTTTTTTTTTTTTTTTGAGTTGGAGTTTCACTCTGTGACTCAGACTGGAGTGCAGGGGCACAATCACGGCCACTGCAACCTCAATCTACTGAGCTCAGGTGATTCTTTTACCTCAGCCTTCCAAGTAGCCAGAACTACAGGCATGCACTAGCATGCCTGGCTAATTTTTTGATTTATTGTAGAGGTGAGGTCTTTCCATTTTGCTCAGACTGGTCTCAAACCTCTGGACTTAGGCAATCATCTCGCCTCAGCCTCCTAAAGTGCTGGGGTTACAGACATGAGCCACCAACCAGGCCTCTTATTGTTTTATTACTGTGCAGAAGTATTTTAGTTTCATGCAAACTTCTTTACACTTGCTTTTGTTGCTGTACTTTTGGTGTCATATCAGCAGTATCATTACTGCAACCAATATCACGGAGGTTTTCTAAATCTTTTCTTGTAATAGACTTTGTTTTCTGAATTGGGGTGTCTTCTATTACCTGGGCTTGAGTGCAGTGGTACAATCAATGATCACCACAACCTTGAGCTTCTGGGATCAGGTGATCATTCCTGAGTAGCTGGAATTACAGGTTGGTGTCACCATGTGTGTGTGTGTGTGTGTCTGTGTGTGTGTGTGTGTGTGTGTGTGTGTGTCGAGGTCTCATTGTACTGTATTGCATAGGCTGATCCTGAACTATTGGACTCAGGCAATCCTCCTGTCTTGATCTTCCAAATTTCTGGGATTACAGGCATGAGATACCACATGTGGCTGATACTGTCTTATTTAAGATAATATAATGTCCACAACGTTTATCCTTACCGTAACACATAACAAGATTTTTTTGTAAGGGTGGATAATATTCTGTTGTATGCATATTTGCCACATTCTCTCTGTCCATTCATTCATTGATGGGCATTTAGGTTGCTTCCACCCTTTGACATTTGTGAATAATGCTGCACTAAACATGGGTGTGCAACTATCTCTTTCAGGGTCTGCTTTGCATACTTCGGATAGACATCCAGGATTGCCAGGTCATAGAATTTTTTTAATAAAAATACTTATTTTCTGGGCAGGCTCAGTGACTCAGCCTGTAATCCCAGCACTTTGGGATGCTGAGGTAGTGGATTGCCTGAGCTTGTGGGTTTGAGACTAGCCCAGGAAACTTGGCAAGACCTCATCTCTACAATAAATAAAAAATTAGCCGGGCATGGTAGTGCTCCTACAGTTCCAGCTACTTGGAAGGGTGAGGCAGAAGGATTGTCAGAACCCAGCATGTCAAGCCTGTGGTGGCCAGGAGCATGCCGCTGCACTCCAGTCTGGGCAACAGAGAGAGACACTCCAACTCAAAAAAAAAATCGTATTTTCATAGTGACTGCATCATGTTTTCCCCAGCAATAGTGCACAAGCATCCCAATTTCTCCACATCCTTGACAACATTTAGTATTTCGTTTGTTCAATAGTGGCCAAACTAATGGGTGTGAGGTTGTATGTCATTGTGCTTTTGCTTTGCATTTGTGTCAGCTTTCATCATTTTGAACATCTTTTGAAATGATTTTTGGTCATTTGAATATCTTGAGAAATGTCTGTTCATTACTTTGTCCATTTTTAAGTCATGTTATTCAATTCTTGTTGCATTTTAGGAGTTACTTGTATATTCAGAATTTAATTTCTATCAAATATCTAAATTGTACCTATTTTCTCTCATTCTCTAGATGTTTTTATTCCACTGAATTCTTCCTATCATGTTAAGTTGTATTCCTTTGACTAGTTAGTCACATTTTACATCTCTTTGTCCTCATGCTGTGGATGGCATATCTAAGGAAGCATTGCCATGGTCAGGTTCTTCATCTCTGTCCCTCTGTATGATTCTAATAACTTTACTAATAAAAATCATAGTTTTACACTTGTGTTTAATCATTTTAGAAAGTTTTTGTATATAATACAAGATTGTTTATTTATCTATGCATAGACAGTTTTCTAACATCATTTGTTGAAGTATTTTTCCCATTGTGGTGTTCATGACAATCTTGTTGAAGATTATTTAATTATAAGGTTTGTTTTAGGGTTTTCTATTTGTTCCATTATTTGTCTTTCTGTGTGCCAGTAACTTTGTAATATGTTATAAAGTCAGGAAGTGTAATACCTTTAATTTTTTCTTTGCTAAATCTGTTTGACCATTAATAATACCTTGAGGTTCTATATAAATTTTTGGATGAAATATTTTTGCAATGAAAAGTATCATTTTAATTTTCATAGGAATTACATTGAATCGGTGTATTATTGTGGCTAGAGATGACATCTTTTTTTTTTTTCTTGTGAGTTGAAGTCTCACTTGGTCACCCTGACTGGAGGGCAGTGGCACTGTCACAGCCACCCCAGCATCAACCTCCTGGTCTCCACCTCAACTTTCCAAGTAGCTGGAGCTACAGGCATGAAATTTGTTGTCTGTCTCAATTCCCATAAGTGTATCTCCTGCATTTTCTAAGATTCTTATACCTTGAGATTGTACATTTAGGTTTTTGATCCATTTAGAGTTGATTTTTGTGTCTGGTGATAGGTAGGGGTCTTGTTTCAATCTTCTGCATGTGGTCAGTTTTCCCAGCATTATTTACTGAATGGGTTCTCCTCTCTCCAGTGGTTGTTGGTAGAGGCTTTGTTGAAGATGACTTGGTTGAGATATTGAGGTTTTTCTTCTGGAATCTGTATCCCGTTCCATTGGTCAATAAGCATGTTCTTTTACCAATATCTGGCTGTTTTGATTAGTGGAGATTTATAGTAAAGTTTAAAGTCTGGAAGTATGATATTCCCTCTTTGTTTCTCTCTCTCTCTCTCTCTCTCTCTTTTGAGTTGAAGTCTCACTCCATTGCCCAGGTTGGAATGCAGTAGCATGCTCACAGCAACCCCAGAGTTGACATGCTGGACTCCAGTGATCCATAACCATAAGTCTACAAATCAGATAAAGACTTCTGTTTTTATTTGTTTTATATTTTTTGAATTGAAGTCTCACTAGTTGCCCAGACTGGAGTGCAGTGGCATGCTCCCAGCCACCACAGCCTCAAACTGTTGGGCTCTGGTGATTGTTCTGCCTCAGCCTTCCAAGTAGCAGGAACTACAGGCATGGGTTACCAGGCCTGGCTAATTTTTTTTGATTTATTGTAGAGACAAAGTCTCACCAAGTTGTCCAGGTGGGTCTCAAACCCACGAGCTCAGGCAATCCACTTGCCTCAGCCTCCCAAAGCACTGGGGATTAAAGGCTGAGCCACCGAGCCTGGCTTGGTTTTATTTATAATGAATAAAATATACATACATATCATTCTAAAGCTTTATGAGTAAGGTAACTAGGGAAAAGGAAATTGTGTTTGTGTGTGAGAATGTGTGCCTACCTAAAGAGGAAATGACTTTATTGGAACAAAAATATTTTAAAATCTGAAAGAAATCTTTTTTCTTTGCTCTACATTGAATTTTCATTTATTAAAATATAAGGGTTTGGGTCCAGAATCTCACCATACAAATTCTCTTTATTACTTGCCTGTTATTCATACATGACCTAATTTAGGACTCACTGTTCCATGTCCAGAAATTGTTATTTGGCCCACTTAGAAATTTCAAGGATTTTTTTAAATGAAATTTAATGGTTTCCAGAAAGCACTATAACAATGTACTTCATAGTGAATGTGTTTAGTTACATATTAAAATTAGTTCATTTCATTTTGTTCTTCACAACATGAAAATATCATTGAAGACATCAGGGAGTTATAACTCCTTTCACTTTGTATGCTTTTTGTTTTTTTTTTTAAGCTGGAGTCTCACTTTTGTTGCCCATGATGGAATATACTGGTACATTCCTGGCCATGGTAGCCTTGACCTGCTGGGCTGAAGTGATCCTTCCTCCTCAGCCTTTCCAGTAGCTGGAACTACAGGCACACACAACCATGCCCAGCTAGTTTTTGTGATTCATTGTAGAGACACTGTCTCGCCAAGTTGCCCAGGCTGGTCTGAAATCACTGGGCTCCTACAGTCCTCTCGCCTTGGCCTCTCAAAATGCTGGGGTTACAGGCTGAGCAACTGCCCCTGGCCTGTTTGATTTATAAAATTGATTTTATTTACTCTATTGGGCCAATATGTTTGGGTGAAAACTTGGGAGACTCTAAATCAAGAATTTCTTTTACTTTGTTTTGTCATTTAAGCCAAGTGAACAAACACAAAACAAAGCTAGTTGTGTTATAAGTACTTTACAATTAGCAATAAATCTTCCTCTTAGAGTAAGTTTGTGGCCTTAGGTAAAATGTGGAAAATACACCGAGAGAAGAAATGACATTGATTCTACATGTGGATTCTACATAAACATTCTATTAAAATATTTTGTATGTTATTTGTTTTATACACTGTACTCTTAAAATAGCATAGGCAAATTATCCCAGAAAGAGAAACCCAAATGCTGCATGCTCACATGTATATGTCAAAGCTAGACACTGGGTTCCCACAGACATTAAGGTGAGGAGAGCAGACACTGGGGACTTGGGAAGGGGGAGAGAGGGGGGCAAGAGTTGAAAGTCTGCCAATTGTGCACTATCGTCACTCTTTGGTGATGGGTTCAGCTTAAGCCTACATCTCAGCATCACAGAATGTAGTCATGTAACAAACCCTCACAGGTACCCACAGAATTCAAAAAAGAGAAAATCATAAGGAAGAAAAAATGTATTTACTAAATTAAGATATATCATCATTAAGTTTTTCATCCTTGCCTTCTTCCCACTGAGTAGCTGAGGATGCTGAGGAAGCGGAGGGTCGTCTTGCTGTTGGTGACACAGGTGGATGAGGAGTTGAAGTGGAGGCGGGAGAGGTGGGACATTTGCTGTAGCTTTACAAAAACACATTTTGTGCCAGACACTTTTGCGTTTTCATTTCTCTAAAAATGATTTTATATGGTACCAATTCTAACACTATTTGCTTTAGTTTGAGTTCCCTGTTGTTGGAGGGTCCATATTACCAAAGACGTCAAAGGCCGGGCATGGTGGCTCATGTCTATAATGCCCACACTTTGGGAGGCTGAGGTGAGAGGACTGCCTGAGCCCACGGGTTCAAGATCAGCCTGGGCAAATTGGCAAGACCTCATCCCTACTATAAATAAAAAAAATAGCCCACTATGGTGGTGCATGCCTGTGCTTACAACTACATGGGAGGCTGAGGCAGAAGGAAGACCTGAGCCCAGCAGGACAAGGCTGCAGGAGTGTGAGTGTGTCCCATGCACCCCAACCTGAGTTACAGTGAGACTCTGACTCAAAAAATATATATTAAAATTAAATATAAGTCAAAAGAAATCTCCAGTAATCAGAACCCTTCTGTCAGCTTGTCTAATGCCAAATTATTTTCTGCCATACTGCTGTCTTGTTGTTGGAGTCTCACTGTATCATCCAGGCTGGTGACCATGGCAGCTCCCACATGGTGGGCTCAGGCAGTCTTTCTACCTTAGATTCCTGAGTAACTGAAATTGCAGGCATGTATCACCATGTCCAGCTAGTTTTCTAAGTTATTGTACTGATGATGTTTCTCCAAGTTTCCAAGGCTGGTCTTGAACACTTGGACTCAGGCAATCCTCTTACCTTGGCCTCCCAAAATGCTAGGATTACAGGCATGATTCACCATTCCCAGCCTCTACTATGCTTTATTTTTATTTATTTGTTTATTTATTTATTTATTTATTTGAGTTGGAGTTTCACTCTTTCGCCCAGACTGGAGTGCAGTGGCCACTCCCAGCCACCGCAGCCTTGACCTGCTGGGCTTCGGTGATTCTTCTGCCTCAGCCTTCCAAGTAGCAGGAACTACAGGTGCATGCTACAACACCCGGCTAATTTTTTGATTTGTTGTAGAGATGAGGTCTCACCAAGTTGCCCAGGTGGGTCTTGAACCCACGGGCTCAGGCAATCCACTCACCTCAGCCTCCCAGGGCGTGGGATTACAGGCTGAGCCACTGAGCCTGGCCTATGCTTTATTTTTAATCTCCTGGCACTATGTTGGAAGCTCTCATCTCTCAAGTCATCTGCTAAACTCTAGTGTGCTGCCTCTTAGCTCTTGAATGTATTCAAGATCCATAGTTTTGTACCCTTCCCATCCATTTTTGGGGGGCCATAAACACAATCACTCTTTATAATTTCCTTGATTGGCTCTGGAGTGACAAATGGCTCATATAGATACATTAGAATCACATGATGCGGTAATCAAGATCACAACACTTGCACTCACCACATAGAAGCAGGAGGTGGTCAAAAAACTACTAAATGCTACAGTGTGTACCACAGCTAATTTTATACTGTTATAATTTAATACTTTATCTTTACATTTGTTTACACTTTTTTCAACTACTTACAGTGCCATGTATAATCTGAAAGTGAAAAATGTTAAATTTACCTTTGTATGTTAGATTTGTTGTTTGTTTGTTTTTTGAGTGACTGCTCACTTTGTCACCCAGGCTGGAGTGCAGTGGCACACTCATGGCTGAAAGAACAGACCAAGAGCGGGAAGCCATTTTTTCATTTTTTAATTTTTTTTTTGAGTTTGAGTCTCACTCTGTTGCCCAGACTGGACTGCAGTGGTATGCTCCCAGCCACCACAGCCTCGACTTGCTGGGCTCTGGCAATCCTTCCACCTCAGCATTCCAAGTAGCTGGAACTATAGGCATGCTACCAAACCCAGTTGATTTTTGATTTGTTGTAGAGACAAGGTCTTGTCAAGTTGCCCAGGTGGGTCTTGAACCTGAAGGCTCAGGCAATCCACCCTCCCTGGCATCCCATAATGCTGGGATTACAGGCTGAGCCACCTAGCCTGGCCTATATGTTCTTATGCCCTAAGACTATGATGGGAAAGTGGAGACTATGTCCTGGAGAGATGCATTTTTCATCTTGTTCCTGAACCCTAACATAATGAGGAGAAAGCAGAAGCTGTGTCCTGGAGAAATCCATTTTTTATCTTGTTCCTAAACCTTAATACAATATGTTTTGGAGAAACGCATTCTCTAGGTAAAGATTAACTTTGTCGACTTTGTCTTTTCAGAAGCACAGACTCCTTAGGGATGGCTGGTACTGGCCTATTGTAATTTGTCTTTTTAGAAATTCAAATTTCTGAAGCATGACCAGTATCCACCCAGAAATACTCACTGCATGGTGACAAGGACCCCCCTCAGGGACATCCACAAGAGGTCAACAAGTCAGAGCAGTCACATCTACCTTATTGCAACATCTCCAGGGGGAAGAATTTAAGCCAGGGCCCCGGCAGCTACAGGGCCATGCTCATCTAGAGTGTAGGTCCACTTCCTGTCTATGAAAAGTGAAACTTTCTTAAATAAATCTTTTGTCTTTCACCTCTTTGTGTGCTGCAAATTTGGCATTACTCAGTTCTCTGGTTACCAGCACACACCTTGGGTGTTTCTGCACCCATCCACCCTCACCCTTCCTACCCTAGCAGTGGCTACACTAGTGTTGACTTGCTGGACTCCAGAGATCTCTCCACTCAGATTTTCAAGTAGCTGGAACTACAGGTGCATCTACCACACCTGGATAATTTTTGAATTATTGTAGAGGCAAAGTCTCACCAAGTTACCTGGGCAGGTCTTGAGATCATGGGCTCAGGCAATTCACTCACCTCAGCCTCCCAAAGTAGTGGGATTACAGGCTGAGCCATTAAGCCTGGCCCACTCTCTTCTTAGATGGAAGTATTATTAGCAGGTTTATCAGTGCACTTGATTCCAACTTACTATTTTTAATTTATTAAGTATACGCTGAAGAAGGGGTGCATCATATTCTATAATATGTTTAGCGGTTCATTTTTTGATAGAAATTTAAATTACTTTTAGTGTCACTATTATACAAAATGCTTCAGTAAGATGCCTGTAGATGCCGGGTGTGGTAACTCATGCCTGTAATCCCAGCACTCTGAGAGGTAGAGGGAAGAGGATTGCCTGAGCTCAGGGGTTCATGACCAGCCTGAGCAACATAGCAATTCCTTGAATGTGGAATAAATTAAAACATTAGCCAGGTTTGGTGCACATGTGTGTGGTCCCGGATCCTTGGAAGACTGAGGTGTAAAGATCACCTGAGTTCAGCAGGTCCAGGCTGCAGTGGCCATGAACATGTGACAGTGACAAAGAGTGACAAAGAGTGAGACTCCAACTTAAAAACAAACAGAAAATTGTTGAAATATGTATTATTAAATATTCATAACAATTTTTTCTGTTAATCTAAAAGCAAGGCTTATGACTGTTTAAAGCAAAGTGTATAATTCTGCATTGTGAAGTTTATAATATTCAGATTGAAAATTCATAAAAGTACCACAGAAGACAGAATGAGGTAAATTGAGCTGTTTGGTAGCACATGTATTACATTTTATGTATTCATAATAATACGGTATTAACTCTAAGTATATTATGATACATGAGAGATGCCTATTGTAATCCTTGGGTCAGGCACAAAAAATGCTAAGGGAGGACTTTTAAATCCTAATACAAGAATTGAATTTAATACAAAATGTATAATTTCAAGCATATGAATAGACTCTTTAGTTTTATATCCAAAACAGAAATTAAACCAAATGTCAGATAGGAAATAGATGAACATTGTAAATCTTTCGTACAACAGAAACCTCTCAGAAATTTTGCAAAATGACGAGATTCAAGCAACACGGGTGAGTCTCAGAAGCTTTGGGCTCAGTGACTCAACAAGGATAGTATAAGAACAGTATAATTTAGGCAAAATAAACCTGATTTTTTTTTTAATCGCAGCATGTGTGTCTCGGGAAGAAAAAAAAAGATGCCTGCCAATGAAATACAAAGGTATTTGGAAATTGTGGAAAATTTTCTTAAAAGAGGAGATTTTTTGGGTTTTATTTTTTAAAATTGTGAGTTAACATGTGAGCTTTGATGCCTTGCCAGCAGCTTCAGAAGTGAGTTGGGTCTCCTATAAGATAGCGGATAGTCTGCGTGTGGTGACCACCCCCTTGATCTCAGCTTATGTAGGGAGGCTGAGTAGATGATTGCCGACGCCAGGGGTCCATCCCCCAGCCTAGGAACTTGGCGAGAACCCTCGGCTTATAATAAATTTTTTAAAAAGAAATAGCTGGGCATGGTGGCATGTGTCTTTAGTTCCAGATACTTGGAAGGCTGAGACAGAAGGATCACCTGAGCCCAGCAGCTTGCAGCTGCAGTGGCCATGAGCCTGCCACTGTACTCCAGCCTGAGCAACAGAGTGAGACTCAAGTTCAAAAAATTTTAATTACCCAGCACTTTGGGAGGCTGAGGTGAGTGGATTGCCTGAGTCCACGGGTTCGAGACCCACCTGGGCAATTTGGCGAGACCTCATCTCTACAGTAAGTCAAAAATCAGTCAGGCATGGTAGAATGTCCAGGAGTGGCCACTGCACTCCAGTCTGCGTGACAGAGTGAGACTCCAACTAAAAATAATGATAATAATTTTTAAATTAAATTTAATTTAAAAACCAGATATGAGACAGTGGTCTACCTGTGGACACTTCTGCCTGTAGCTCCTGCTTTCTCTCTGACATCTTCTCTTCCACCCTTGGTTCCCAGAAGAAATGATGGAAGGAAGGGGGTGTTCCTCTGACTGTGGCAGAAAAGAATGGGTCAGACCCTTCACCTCTGAGATCAACGGAGAGGAGACCCCCTCAACTGCACATTAATGTGACAGCCATAGGGAGCTTGGGCCTACTAAGTAGCTGGAAATAAGCTGTTCTAGATGGAGACATAGCGAAAGCTTAATATACAGTGATTTTAAGGGTAACACCTTGGGGTCTCCCCCTGTGGGAGCTTTCTGTCCTCTCGGTAGATCCTGCTTTCCAATTAAATAATATATATGCACACACACATATGTAGTGATTTTTAAAGATATAGTTCCCAATATAAAATTCATTAATAATTTTTCTTGATTACATATTAAGATGATACTATTTTGAGTATGTTGAATTATGTCAATTAATCACAATTCATTTTACTGCTTCTTTTTCCTTTTTTGCTAGAACAATTTAAGTGACAGAAGAACGCCATTTTCTTTCCATTGAACATTGCTGCCAGAGAGGCCTGCCTCTCTTTTTAAAGCTCAGGCTGCCTCCTCATAATGGCAAAGGCCTGAATGATCATAAACTCTGAAACGTAACATAATTATCTATATATTGTTTCCATTTGTGAATAACATACCTGTACTAGATGTGTAAATAAATAAATATATATATATAATATATATATATATTTGATTTATGGTAGAGACGTTTCACCGAGTGGCCCAGGCTGGTGTCGAACCCCTAGACTCATGCAATCCTTTTGCCTCGGCCTCCCAAAGTGCTGAATTTACTGACTGGAGCTACCAGGCCCGGCTGAGCTGTATAAATATTATTCATCAATGAATATACTATTACAAACCATGGTATAAGCGAATGGCGTCTGTCATGACCAGGTGCTGGTGGAGGGTGGCGTCTCGGCCTCAAAATGCGGCCTGCAAAATCCTGACCTGCTTGCCTCAGGCAGACCTCATCTGATCGCTGCTTCTGTTACTCAAGCTCAGAGGGGTGGAGCCTGGAGCCTGATCCAATCAGAGGACGCCAAGGTCTGAGCCACACAGTCAGGCGCCAGCAGGAAGTGAGGGGGCGGTTTCCAGGCTCAGATCCGGTCTTTGTCTCCCACGCCTACGCACAAGGCCGGGTCGTCTCCGCTGCTGTGTCCCGCTCTCCCGGAGTCCTCGGTGGCTCTGTCGCAGCCTCTGTCACCCTGTGGCCTGCAGGTCCTGGAAGTCCGTAGGCCGGGAGATAATGAGTGTGCAGGCGGATGTCGAGAGGAACGGGTGGTGGACACGGATGACCCGGCTGTGGCGGGACCGGCCTCGCCGGCAATTTGGCCCGGTCCCCTTGGTTCAGGTGGGCTGGACCGATACCCGGGGTCTGTTCCCTGGGGCATCCTCACCCGCTGAGCCCTCTCCACACAGCCCTACTCTCCAGGTGTTCGGGACACTAACGTGCCGGCCTCAACAATCTTTATGCCATGTCCTATCACCATCCCCCTCTTACAGCTCACATAAACCTGCCTAGGGTGACACATGTGGGCAGTACTGGCCTGGATAAAAAGCAGGCCTAGGTTGGGCGGGAGAGAGGGAGATGTCATAACGGTACACAGAAAACGAGGCACAGAGTTAAGCATGATGTGATGGTCAGACATGATGTGGGCAGCCCCGCATGGGTCCAGCCCTGAGGCTGATCTGCCTGCACCTCTCTTTTTCTTTTTTCTTTTTTTAAAAAAATGTTTATTTAAAAGTAAATTAGAGAAAGAAAAAGAAGAAAGAAGATTCACCTCCCCAAGGTGGGGGAGGGGGCCCAAGCCAGAAAGCATGGCAACAGTCATAGCTCAAAGAGCACCTGGCCACACCACAGTCTAGCAAGGCAATCGCCTGCACTTTACTTAGCCTCACATCTGGTTTGTGGCTCATCATGGTAGAAGCACAGAGTGTAGGGAGAGAGCACACACACACCATTACACAGTCAGAACTCACGAGATGCTGGATATTGCTCACTCAATGAAAAGCAAAACAGACAAATACTAAAAATAAACAGACCACGGTGACAGCTGGCTTTGCATTTAGGTAGTAGGACTGCAAGTGTTTCCTTCTAAGTTTATTCCCATCATTCCTTAAAATACACAGGAATGGCCGGGCATGGTGGCCCAGCCTGTAATCCTATCAGTTTGGGAGGCTGAGGAGACAGGACCGCATGAACCTGGAGGTTCGAGATCAGCCTGGGCAACTTGGTGAGATCTCATCTGTACAATAAACCACAAGAACTAGCCTGGCATCGTGGCGTGCATCTGTAGTTTCAGCTACTTGGAGGGCTGAAGCAGGATTGCCTAAGCCTGGCAGGTGGAGGCTGTGGTGGGCCTGGGCATGCCACTGCACTCCAGCCTGGGTGACAAGAGTGAAACTCCAACAAAAAAAATTACACTGGAACTCAGGCTGTGAGGCAGAAGGATCATGTGATCCCAGCAGTTCAACTCTAGAGTGGCCGTGAGCATTCCACTGCACTCCAGCCTGGGCAACAGAGTGAGACTCCAACTAAAAAAAATAAAAAACAATGAATGCATTTCTACAGGGCATAGTCTCTACTTTCTCATCATTATGTTAGGGTTTAGGAACAAGATAAAATGGCTTTCCATTCTCGGTCAGTCCTTTCAAGCACCTGGGTCACCACTAAGTCAGGGAGACATCTTTTGGTGACCATGAGGGAAAGAATAAGTGCAGATCAGAGGTCACAACCCTGAGCACATGTCTGTTCTTTCATCGTGGGAGAGGGGGACTGGTTCTAGGTAGAACCAACCTTCCCTGAGGAATCACAGGACCAAAGGCTGGAATCTTCCAGACTTCTCAGGTTCCAGTCCTCCTTGAGGTCTCCCTAAGACCTTTCTCACCAGAGCATTCTTTTGTTTACAGATGTTTCTGCAGGTCTTCAAGGAAATCATCCTACAGAAGTGGAGTCAGGTGTGGTGAGTCCTGAAGGATGTCAAGAAGATGAAGGCCTAGAACACGGAAATGCCTGATACGACCCATCTGCACTCAGCCAGGGTAAAATACATGGGTCAGACCAGGTCTGTAGCTGGAGGGGAAGTCAAACCTCGAGGGGATGGGGAAGTGGTCAGTAACACATCCTGTGCACAGATAGTGACATAGGACCCCAAGTGAAAAGGGCTCTGGTAACCCTCCCTGGCTTAACATTCAGAGTTTCCTGCAGAAAAAAACCTTCATTCCTTTCAAGAAGTGAGTCTTTTGTTTTGAGGTGGGTTTCTCCTCTTGGTCCTGCCCTACAGACAATGCAGAGGTAGGGCAAGATGTTCTCAGCAAATAAATTCTAGATGTCGTCAGGCGTGGTCTCTCAAGTCCGTAATCCCAGCACTTTGGGGAACCTAGGCGAGAGGATTGCCTGAGCCTGCAGGTTCAAGACTAGCCCAGGCAACATGGCGAGACCTCATCTCTACAATAAATCAAAAAATTAGCTGGGCATAGTAGTTTACACCTGTATTTCCAGCTACTTGGAAGGCTGAGGTGGAAAGATTGTTGAGCCCAGTAGATTGAGGCTACAGTGGCTGGGAACATGCCACTGCCCTCCAGCCTGGGTGAAACAGATTCCAACTAAACACAAAAACAAAACTAGATGTGACCCACACCTTCTGAAGCCATCTTTTTTTCTGAGAGTGCAACGGCCTCAAGTAAGGTCTATTGGGGCTGGAGGGTCACAGGACAAATGGGGAAATCAAGAGCGATGGGGCATCCTGGGGAGAATGGAGAGGTTCCAGAGTAAAGGCAGTGATTCCAGTGGAGAAGATGACAGAATCCCCACGGTCTCTCCTGTACCAGGGAGCTACCAGCACCATGGACTGAGTACCTACTGGACTCCAAGTCCTGGCTGGGTTGGCACCTGTGGGTCCAGGACCCAGATGGCCCCCCAGGACATGGACAGCAGCAAACGGAATCATGTTGCATAGTCAAAAGTGCTCTCCATAACCCATGAGGGCCTGGGATTGGGACCTATGAGAGGGCAGCAGGAAGAGGGGTTTGGGAACATTCAGAGGCAACATGACAACACCCAGTGCTGGGAAGGACATGGGACTGTGGGAACTCTCATTCACTGCTGGTGGGAATGCGAAGTGATATAGTCATTTTGGAAGACAGTGGGGCCAGGCCTGGTGGGATGGGCAGGGCACGGTGCGTCCTCCCAGACATCACGTCCACCCCTGACTTGACCCTGATGAAAGGCAGGAATGTGGTGAACACTTCCCTGCCTAGGCCTCCTTCTCATTATAGACTTCTGTGCACAGCTGGACTGCAGAAGTAGCCAGAATAAAATCAGCACTGAGGCCAGGTGCAGTGGCTCAAGCCTGTAATTCCAGCACTTTTGGAGGCCGAGGTCAGGCAATTCTTCGTCAGCCTTCCAAGTAGTCAGAACTACAGGCATGCACCACCTTGACCAGCTAGTTTTTTGTGTGAGGCCAAGAACCCAGAAATGCCAGATACAACCTTTCTGCACTCAGCCAGGGTAAAATACATGGGCCAGACCCTGTCAGGGTCTTACACCCTCGCCCAAGCTGGAGTGCAGTAGCATGCTCACTGACACCCCATCGTTGACCTGCTGGGCTCCGACAATCCTTCTGCTTAAGTGTTCCAAGTAGCCGGAACTACAGGCATGCACTACCACACCCAGCTAATTTTTTATTTATTGTAGAGACATGGTCTGGCCAAGTTGCCTCGGCTGGTCTTGTACATGCAGGCAATTCACTCGCCTCGGCCTCCAATAGTGCATGGATTACAGGCTGAGCCACGGAGCCCAGCCAACATGCACATCTTAGAGGAAGATTTCTAGGTTAAAATTTGAAATCCATCAAATATTCTGTGAATTTTTTTTTTTTTTTTTGAGTTAGAGTTTCATTCTGTCACCCAGGCTGGGGTGCAGTGGCACTAATGACCACTGCAGGTTCAACTTTCTGGATGAAAGGAGGTAGCTATAGAAACCTAGAAGAAACTTAGCTTATTCTTAGTTTAGTCTTTTTGCCTCAGCATATCCATTAAAAGCATTCAGACATTCTACGGCACGCCAATCTCCTTCACCCCCACCCCCACTCTCCAAGCAATTCTCCCTCAGACACAAGACCAAGACAGCTCATCCTTTCACTTCATGGTTTAGCATAATAATCTCTAGTAAACTTTTAGGTTCTTTATCAGGCAGAAGGTCAAAAGCCAAAGCCATAGAAAGGATAATAAGGCTACATTTGCTCAAAGATTGCAAATGTCTAACAAGTTTCTTACAGGAAAAACCCCTCCAGGCCCAAACCCTGAAGTTAACTTAATCAGCTCTTTGTGACCTACTTGACACAGACAGATTCCACCATGGCAGAAATCATGCTGTCCATCACCTGACATCAGTGTCTAAGCTGACTTGCCTGTCCCTTCATGAGGACATGGACCAGATCACCCAATCACCTTGATGACCTTCCCCCATTAAAAAGGAATGGTTAAAAGAACTCAATCACAAGCAAATAGAGGTCATTGCCTTGCTAGGCTCTGGTGTGAGCATGTGCTCTTTGAGCCTGGCTTTTGCCCCCTCCTCCACCTTAGGGAGGTAACTCTTCTCTTTCTCTAATTTACTTTAAATAAACCATATTTTCTTTCTATTTTTTCTTTTGAGTTGGAGTCTCACTCCATCGCACAGGCTGGAGTGCAGTGGCATGCTCACAGTCATTCCAGCACTGACCTGCTGGCCGACAGCCATCCTTCTGCCTCAGCCTTCCAAGACGTCAGAACTACAGGCACCCTCTATCATGCCCGCTAATTTTTGAATTATTACCAAGACGAGGTGTCACAAAGTTGCCCAGGCTGTTCGTAAAATTGCAGGCTGAGGCAATCCACGTGCCTCATCCTCCCAAAATGTTGGAATTACAGGTTG
Source organism: Cephalopachus bancanus (assembly GCA_027257055.1). Taxonomy (NCBI): domain Eukaryota; kingdom Metazoa; phylum Chordata; class Mammalia; order Primates; family Tarsiidae; genus Cephalopachus; species Cephalopachus bancanus. Next base: position 47,433 of record JAPVLO010001931.1, read on the forward strand.
AACCTCCAAGCTTGACCATAAACACTATTTTCTAATCTAATGCTGGTTCTCTACCTGACTGTGGGAAGTGATCTCTTTCTTAAATAAGTCTTTTTTTTTCCTCAACTCTTTGCGTTACAAATCATTGTGCTGCTTGGGTCTCTGGTTTCCAGTGCGTAGTTTCAGTGGTGCTGTGTCCCCTCAGAACCCACCCTAACTCTAACATTTCCTGGAGATCCCACCCAGATCGACCTCTGTCTCTCATCTTCCTTATTTCATAACTGGTAGATTGTTAAGTCCTGATGACAATTAAAAGCTCTGGCTGAGGCTACACTTCAGCGTTCTGAAAGGTCCCAGGGAAAAACAGGAGGCCGCTGGGGCCTGAGACGGTAAGGGACAAGCTTAACTCTTTACTTCCTTCTAACCAAGATCTCTGAGTTTCCCTGTGGACCAGATTGGATCTCAGAGGGCAACTAATAGTCTCTGCCTAGGGCTACTCCCTAGGGAGGAACAAGGTCTCTGAAGGAAAGTTCAGACCACCAGTGCCCAAACAGGTGGAAGACAAAGTGCCTGGCTTCTTTGCAATTTTCTCATTGGCAAAGCAACTCCACGAAGGACCTTGAAACTTCAACAGCTGCATGGTACTCTTTTCTTCACCTCTGTTGATCATCCCTCATTTATCACCCACACACCCACAGATTTGGATGTGCTCTTGGACCCCAGACTTTGATGTTCAGATAAGTTCCTGAGTCTCTTGGGCTTTCCCCAGATTTCTGGCTTGGGAGATTTCTAGCAAGGGTCTGGGACCCAATTACCAGAAGTCCTCATACCAGACCTTCCAAGACATGGTGGAACATTGCGTCCCACAAGCTGTGGTGGGCACAGGGATGGGAGGATGCTCTCTCCCTTGTGACTCACATCCTTTGTGCTGATTCCATTTAACCTGTTGGGGGCACCCAGCAGGAGATCTCGATGGGATAAGGCCCAGGAACAAATCCATAAAATCAAAATCCGTTCCCAATTGTATCCCCGTTTCCTTTCCATTTATTTATTTATTTATTTAGTTAGTTAGTTATTGAGTTGGAGTCTCACTCCATCGCCCAGGCTGGAGTGCAGTGGCATGTTCTCGGCCACCCCGGTGTCACCCTGCTGGGCTCCAGTGACCCTTCTGCCTCAGCTTCCAATTAGCTGGAACTACAGTCATGGACTACCACACACAGCTAATTTTATTTATTACAGAGAGGATGTCTTGCCAAGTTGCCCGGGCTGGTCTGGAAACCTTGGGGTCAGGCAATCCACTCAACTTGAACTCCCAAAGGGAGGGATTACAGGCTGAGCCACCAAGCCTGGCCCTGTTTGTTTTTCTATGATGTCTCTCTCAAGTTAAATCTAAATTAGGACTATATCAACCTTCTTCCAGAACAAAACTAAAGGGATATGTGTTAATTAATCCTGTTAACCAACTGAAAAAGTCAATTGTAATTTTAGTCTGCTTTTCCAACTAAACTTAAAAGTGCTCTCATAAAAACTTACTTCCAACTTTACATATATTAAAATATTAATGCTAGGCAACACCAGTGTTTGTTGTCACTTTTACTAAGCCTACTACTTCTGCTGATGGATAAAATACTGAGTACTTCATGTGAATGCAATAATGATGAAAACTGATCACTCTCACCTAATTTTCCACACCTTACAATTAATGTTGTAATTAAGTAATTTATAAGGGTTTTTAACAAATTTCCCTGTTCATAATTATAAATAACTAGGGACAAATTATTTCACATCCATGTGGGTTGTTCACTCTAAAGGGATTTTCATCAGACTGTTACAGAGAAATGGTTAAAAGTTTTATATGTATAACCTACTTTAAAAAAAAAAGAGTTTTAATTTTTTTTCAGCTGAAACATTAAGAAAAAAAAGTGCCATCATAGAGAACAGCAATACCAGAGGGTCAAGAAAACACCCCAATTGGCAGTCGCAATTAGTGACAAAACTCCAGCTGCCCATCAGAGACCTGGTAAAAATAAACCTGCTAAGGATGGTGTCCAATGCTTATGGGTACAGTCTATGGGGTCACTGAAACCATAACTGCCCCAAAGAGACCTAAACTTCCTGGACCTTGTCCACTGTGCAGGCCAGAAAGAGATTGGTAAGCCAGATGCACCCTCTTCAGAAAAAAGGAAAGAACATTTGGCTCAAAAATGGTGCCCACCTATGGAGGCAAGAAATGTGCTAAAGTGCCTGGCACTGACTCACCATCACCTCAACAACCCCCAGGTAAATATTAGGGTGTGCCATTTGGTCCTGGCCATCCGTGTTGGAATCAAAGCCTTACTTTAATTAAAGTTACTAAAGGTAGGCAGGGTGTGGTGGCTCATGCCTATAATCCAATTTCTCAGAAATTGGTCCTTAGTTTCCATAGTGGGGAGACCTGTACTTTGTACTCACATATGGGAACTCATATAATAATTCATAGGGAGATAAACCTACATCTTTTGGGGAGTCAATTCTAATTCTGAAAAGAGCAATTGGAAGGCATTTTAGCCAGGGTAATTTAGCTTCCTTCTAACATTTGTTTAGCAATACGTTTTTGAGGATCTGGTTTATTCTATTTTTCTGGTAGAAAGAGGGTTCCAGGGAGTGTAGTGATCTTATTGAATGTGTACACTTTTCATTACTCCCTGCAATACTTGTGATGTAAAATGGCTACCAGGCCAGACTTGGTGGCTCAGCTTGTAATCCCAGCATTTTGGGAGGCCAAGGCAATTGCCTGGGACCATGGGTTCGAGACCAGCCTGGACAACTTGGTGAGACCTCATCTCTATGATAAATCAAAAATTAGCCGGGCAAGGTAGTGCATGCCTGTGGTTCTGGCTACTTGGAAGGTTGAGGCAGAAGAATCGCTGGAACCCAGGAGATCAATGGTGGGGTGGCTGTGAGTGTGCCACTGCACTCCAGCCTGGGCGATGGAGTGAGCCTCCAACTCAAAAAATAAAAATAAAATAAGAGGCTTCCATTACATGAATTTACATTTTCTACAAGTCCATATTTGGGTAAAATTTGTTCCAGAATCACAGTGACTAAACCCTGCTATAGCTGCTATGAGTGGGAAAGCCCCTACACAACCGAAGAAGTGATTCACTATTATCAACAAGTACTTTAATTTTCCCATCCTTGGCATTTAGTAAAATCCACGTGAATGCTTAGGAATGGTCTCAATCCTGAGGTTCTTCCTTTTACATCTTGTTTTCAAATCACCTTTTATTCTTTGACAGGTCTGTATGCCTGTTTCGCAATAGTATAAATGTCTACACATCCATAGGTTTTTTGTTTTTTGAGTTGAGAGTCTCACTTTGTCACCCAGACTGGAGGGCAGTGGCACACTCCCAGGCACAGCAGTCTCAACCTGCCGGGCTCAGGCTATCCATCTGCCTCAGCCTTCCAATCTGGAACTACAGGCACACACCATTATGCTCAGTTAATTTTTTGATTTATTGTAGAGATGAGATCTCGCCAAGTTTTCCAGGCTGGTCTTGAACTCTCAGGCTTAGACAGTCTTCTCACCTCAGCCTCCCAACGTGCTGGGATTATAGGCATAAGTGACTGCACCCAGCTGGGTTTTTTTGTTTTTGTTTTTGTTTTTTTTGAGTTGAAGTCTCACCCTGTCACCCAGGCTGGAGGCCAGTGGCACACCCTAAGCACTGCAGCCTATACCTGCTGCATTCAGGTCATTCTTCTGCCTCAGATTTCCAAGTAGCTGGAACTACAGGCATGTGCCACCATGCCCAGCAAATTTTTTGACTTATTGTAGAGATGAGGTCTCACCAAATTGGACAGGCTGGTCTCAAACAAGCAGACTCATGCAATCCTCTCACCTTGGCCTCCCAAAGCACTGGAATTACAGACATGAGCCATCACACCCAGCCTATGTAGGTTTTTTTTTTTTTTTTGAGTTGGAGTCTCACTCTGTCGCCCATACTGGAGTGCAGTGGCCGTTCCTGGCCACCACAGCCTTGATCCACTGGGCTCCAGCGATCCTTCCGCCTCAGCCTTCCGAGTAGCCGGAATTACAGGCATGTGCTACCACGCCCGGCTGATTTTTTGATTTATTGTAGAGATGAGGTCTCACTGCCCAGGCGGGTCTCGAACCCGCAGGCTCAGGCAATCCACTCACCTCAGCCTCCCAAAGGTGCGGGATTACAGGCTGAGCCACCGAGCCTGGCGTTATGTAGGTTTTTAACATGGCATCACACATGGCTTGGGGACCTCAGTAGCTCCCCTGTGTGGCATAGTCATTAATTGACTCATGGGTTTGTTAATGATCTCCCTCCCATCCAGGAAGAATCACTGTTCATTCCCTTTCTGAATAGCTCCTAACTCATTTAATTCTTCCTCATCTCTAGTGAACTGTGGTCTCTCAGTACCCCTTTAGGGATTTTGGGAATTAGACTTAAGAGTTTGACCTCTTCTTTTAGAGTGGCTTGTTTCATAACTTCATCTGCAATCCAATTTACTATTGCTGTCACTGAGTCATAAGAAAATAGATTGCCCCACAAGCAAAATGGTCAAATTATGAGGCCTTTATCAGTCGGCGGTCAAGAGGAGGGCTTATACCACCAACATCTCTCGACCCCAAGTGAAATTTTCTGGGGTGTTTTCATAGGGAAACTGAGGAATTACAGAGATAGAACATTTGACTTTGTGTTAGGCAAGGGTAGGTAAAGGTACCACTCAGATAAGGGAGAGCACTGGGAGGGTACCAGGCTGTGGGGGTCAATCGCACACCAGCTCTAAAAATGTTGCATCAGTCACACAGGGGTTTTAGCAATCAAAATGGAGTTCTATAATAGAATGGAGTTTTAACAATTTTGAAACTAAAATCATTAATATTAATCCTCAAACATTTTGAACACTGCAAACACATCACTCCCCCCTTTTAGTTGTTCATAAGTCAAAGCAGTGACTTGTTTGTATAAGACTATATGATTTCAACATAGATGGCCAGGACCAAAAGGCTGGCACCTATATTAAATTAAGAAATTAATCTGGATTCCAGGCATCCTAATATTTACCTGGTTTTCAGATCTCTATTAGTGGCCAACATCTGTGAGCCAAGTGTTCCCTCATCTCTTCAGAAGAGAGTACACCTGTTTCTCAATGGCTTTCAGGAGATTAAGGTCTTTTAGGGCAACTATACTCTCAGTTCCTACAGACGATTCCCTTAAGCAATGTACATCATTCCCTTGTCAGGTTTGTTTTTACCAGGTCTCCGATGGGTTCTTGGAGTTTTGGTCACTAATTGTGACGGCCAATTGGGGTGCCTCTTTGGTCCTCTGATTCTGCTGCCCTCTAGGTTGGCACTAATTTCTTTTGGTTAAAAAAACTTATTTGGCACTTTAAACATTGAACTTTAAATGTTTTAATGCATTAAACATTGTAAACACTGCACGCAAACATATTAAACATTGCAAACATTTCATATCCCCCTTCAGTTGTTTGTGAGTCAAAGCATTGATTCGTTGGTTATGGGAAAGGTGTTACAGGGGTATCTTAAGTTTAAAATGTTTACAATTGATATTTTTCTTTTTAAAAAATGAACATTCCAATTTAATATGCAGGGTCAATTTAATATGCAGGGTCCTGTGAGTAAAGCAAAGACAATAAGTATCATGGGTCCAGTCAGGCTGGTAATGAGTGTTGTTAGCCATGGGTTCCAATTAAATAGGGACTGGAACCAGGATTTATTATTTTCTGAATTCCTTTTTTGTTTTTGTATGCTATCTCAGACTTTTTGGATAGGTAACACCAGTGTTTGTTATATCAGGCTCATTAAGGTTGTATTTATTAAAAAAGTTAAGTCACTTTTACTAAGCCAAGTACTTCTGCTGGATGAATAAGATGCTGGGTACTTTGTGTGGACTCAATAAGGATGAAAACTGATCACTCTCACCTAATTGCACACACCTTTCAACGATGACTGTAATTTAGTAATTTATAAGGGTTTTTAAACAAATTTGCCTGTTCATAACTGTAAATAAGTAGGAACAAATTATTTCATACCCATGTGGTCTGTTAACTCTAAAGGGTTTTGCATCAGATTGTTGCAGAGAAATGGTTTAAAAACTTCATCTGCATAACCTATTAAAAAGGAGCATTTAAGGGTTTTTTTCAGCTGAAACATTAAAATCAAAACAGTGCCAACATAGAGGGCAGCAATACCAGAGGGTCAAAAACACCCCAATTGGCAGTTGCAATTAGTGGCAAAACTCCAACTGCCCATCAGAGACCTGGTAAAAATAAACCTGCTGAGGGGAATGGTGCCCAGTGCTTATGGGTACAGTCTGTTGGGGCGCTGAAAGCATAGCTGCCCCAAAGAGGCCTCAACTTCATGGACCTTGTCCACTGTGCAGGCCAGAAAGCCGTTGGGAAGCAGGTGCACACTCTTTTGAAGAGTGGAGAAAACACTTGGCTCACAAACTGTGGCCACTTACAGATGCCTGGAAATGTGCTAAAGTGTCTGGCACTGGCTCACCAACACCCCAAAAAACCCCAGCTAAATAACAGAGCATGCCTTTTGGTCCTGGCCATTCATGTTGGAATCATATAGCTTTACATTAATTACAAGTTACTAAAGGAAGACTGGGTGTGGTGGCTTATGCCTATAATCCCAGCATTTTGGGAGGACAAGGTGAGAGGATTCCACAGGTTCCAGACCAGCCTGGGCAACTTGGTGAGATCTCATCACTACAATAAATCAAAAAATTAGCCAGGTGTGGTGGCATGTGCCTGAAGTTCCAGCTACTTGGAAGGCTGAGGTGGAAGGATCACCTGAGTCCAGCAGTTGAGGTTGTGGTGGCCGTGAGTATGCCACTGCACTTCAGCCTGGGTGACAGAATGAGACTCCAACTGAAAAAAAAAAAAAATCAGCCGGGCTCGGTGGCTCAGCCTGTAATCCCACGCCTTTGGGAGGCTGAGGTGAGTGGATTGCCTGAGCCCGCGGGTTCGAGACCCACCTGGGCAGCAAGACCTCATCTCTACAATAAATCAAAAAAAATCAGCTGGGCGTCGTAGCGCATGCCTGTAATTCCGGCTACTCGGAAGGCTGAGGCGGAAGGATCGCCGGAGCCCAGCAGGTCGAGGCTGCAGTGGCCGGGAGCGGCCACTGCACTCCAGTCTGGGCGACAGAGTGAGACTCCAACTCAAAAAAAAAAAAAAAATCATCATCACCATCATCAACATCACATCGTCAGCAAAGAGGGATATGGCAACTTCCTCTTTTCCTATTCAGATATACCTGATTTCCTTCTCTTCTCTAATTGCTCTAGCTAGGACTTCCAACACAATGTAGAACAAGAGTGGTGAGAGTGGGCAGTCTTGTCTTGTTCTGGCTTTCAGGGGAAGTGTTTCCAGTTTCTGTTCCTTTACCAATGTGCTAGCTGTTGGTTTATCATAGATGGGACTTACTGTTTTGAGGTATGTTCCTTCTATACTTAGGCGTTTGAGAGTTTTTATCAAGAAGCGATGCTAGATTTTATCAAAAGGTTTTTCTGCCTCTTGATATAATCATGTGGTTCTTATTTTTGCATCTGTTGATGTATTTAATTGCATTTATGGTCTTGCAGATGATGAACCAGTCCTGCATCCTGGGGTTGAAGCTTGCTTGATCATGGTGGATGGTTTTTGAGATATATTGTTGGATCTCATTTGCTAGAATCTTGTTGAGGATTTTTGCATCTAGTTCATATTTAAATGATCATGAAATAACTGATAGGAATAAAATAGCTAGTGAAATAATTGAAATAGCTTTCTTGGCATAAGTAAATTTATTTGGTTTAAATCCTCCATTTAGTTGCCTCCTGACCTAAGAATAACCTCTCAATGTATACGTGTGATTGCTGTAATGTTTCCATGACCACAGACCCCCAGCCCGCTTTGCTCCCCTAAGCTGATCATGCTGACCATTGCTGCTGACTGTTTACAAAACTCCCTAGCCACAAGTTCCATGTAATTGTATGGTCTGTTAACTGAAATCAGATGTTAACTGAAATCAATAAATTGTTAAGAAATTATTCCTTGCAAAATTCCCCTACCACTTTCCTATAATTTGTTCCTATATTTTGTTCCCCTTTGTTTTTAGTTCCTCATTCCCTCATCCCCTTGCTCACCCCCCTGCTATGTAGCCCACTTGCAGATTTTACCTATAAAAGTTTCTTGCAAATTCCACTCTAGCCTCAAGAGCCTCCTGGTGTGAGCCTACTCTTGACTGTGCGCTTAATAAAGGACTTGTGATTTGGACTTGGCATACTGGTGGGCCTTTTTCTTGAAATTCGGTTATAACATTTGGAGGCCCCAGGGAGAAATTCAGCAGCACAAGCAGGAGCTTCATTCCAGCCCTCCCCAGCCAGGAGGAGAGGTTGCAGGGGAGGAGCCTCCTGAGATTCTCAGGCCCTGAAACTTCTCATCTGACTCTGAGGTAATTGGAATGACTGTCGGCAGCTATTGTCTTAAAAGAATCTGAGTCTGTCTGCAGTCTCCAAGGAGGAAAGATTTATTTTTGTGGTTTTCTGTTTGCTTGCCTGTGACTGTGGTTTCTGTTTCTGTGTAAAGGAGTTATAGCTTGACAAGTTTGCCCTTTGGACACTATTCACTGAGCCAAGACGTTGGCTTAATAGAGTCCTCTTATTTTCTGCCCTGAGGTGTTCCAGGGATCTGGATCTTTTTGGTTTTGATCTGGATGTTTTGTCTGTCTCTGTTTTTGTACCTTTGCTTGTTGTGCATCATGGGATCTCAGAATTCAAAACCAATCAGTCCTCTGGACTGTATGCTAAAGAATTTTTCTATTGCATTTGCCGAGGACTATGCTGTCTGTCTCTCTAAGGGCAGACTCTGAACCCTCTGTAAGATAGACTGACCTGCCTTTGATGTTGAATGACCCTCTACAGGGTCTCTGGATGTCAAAGTCACTGAATCTGATTGGAAGGTCGTAACAGGGAATCCTGATCATCCAGATCAGTTCCCCTATATTGATCAATGCTTAAGTTTGGTCCAGAATCCACCACCCTGGTTGTAAGAATGTTCTCTTGAAACTACCAGTCAAGCCTCGGTCACCTCATCTCTTAACTGGCCAGAGCATACTAATCCTCATGTTATGGATCCTCTTCCACCTAAGCTAACTGACTGTGATTTGATGGTCCTGCCTTGTCCATCACCTATTCCTGCTTCTTAGGGGTTATACATTGTTTGGCCTCCTACTGAGGATACTCTTGAAGATGCAGCTAATTCTAATCCTCCAGCATATTGTCCTCAGGATTCCTCACCCACTGTTACTTCTACAGCCTTCTCTTGGTCACAACTGTCAAACAGCCTCAGATGCACCTGCAACTGTAGCTATCTCTAGTTCCACCCCTTCTCTGTCTTCTCCACCTCTGGTTGTGCATCTCTGGTCCTTGACCAAACCGACCCCTCTCCTTCCCCTCCAGAAAGTCCCACAACCACAGGGGACAGATCAGAATGAGTGGTTGTTTTTGGTGTATACCCCATTTTCTTCTTCTGATTTATATAACTGGAAGTATCAGAACCCTATGTTCTCCACTAAGTCACAGGCCCTGATGTCCTTGATGGAATCAGTTATGCCTACCCACTGCCCAACTTGGGATGACTGTCAGCAACTCCTTGTAACTTTCTTTACTGTGGAAGAGTGGGAATGAATTAGGGCTGAAGCTAGAAAGTCTAATCTGGACTCCACTGGGACACCCAGGAGAAGAGTCAAGAAATGTTAAAAGAGCTCTTTCCCCCTACTCACCCAGATGAGACCCCAACACCTTGGCAGGGTCCAGGGCATTGGATACCTATCACTGGGCTCTATTCGCAGGTTTGAAAGGGGCAGCTTGAAAATCTATCAATCTTTCTAAAACTACCAAGGTTCTCCAGGGACTCGAGGAGACTCCAGAGGCATTCTTCAAGTGCCTGCAGGAGGCATTTCCAACTTACCGCCCTTTTGATCCCTTGGCTCCTGAGAATATTTGAGCTATTAATTTGGAGTTTGTGACTCAGGCAGCTCTGGACATACAGAAAAAGTGGCAAAAGCTGAAAGGCTTTGCAGGAATGAATATTTCCCAACTGCTTGAAGTAACTCAAAAAGTTTATAATAACTGAGATGCTGAGAAACAAAGACAGTGCAGGCAGCTGACAGAGCTGCAAGAAGGCAGGCCCAAATCCCAGTAACAGCCCTCCAGTTTCCAGGAACTGATTCCAAGCTTCCTGGTCAAAAGTTCAATAATCAGAAAGGTCAAAAGGGTCAGAAACTAGGGTGTATTTGGTTGACAAAGAACTAGTTTGCTTAATGCAAGGAACTAGAATATTGGGTCAAAGACTGTCCCCACCGTCCACAACAAGAGGACCCTAAGCCAGTTCTCATCTTTCCTTCTGCTGGAGAGGCTGGAAATAATTCAGACTGAAGGGGCCAGGGCTCTTTTCCTTTAGGCCCCTATGTGCCCATGCTAACCACTGCTATCAGGGGACACCCAGTTCAACTCTTAGAGGATACTGGGACAGAACATACAGTCCTAAAGTCACCACTGAGACCTGTATCCAAAAAGCAAATTTTTGTACAAGGGGCAACAGGGGCAGTTATTAACTGCAAGTTTACCTCCAACTGGACTGTCTATTTGGACAAAAGCAAGTCACCCATTTGTTTCTATTAGTTCCAGGCTGCCCTTTTCCTCTTATGGGTCAAGACTTACTTTGAAAGCTAAGAGCCACCATTGTGTTTTCACCTGAGAAAACTGAAATGCTTATTCCTACTGCTTATCAGATGCTCTTGACTGTTCTGCTCTCTGAAGAATACTTTTAACTTCTTCTAAGTCCTCTACTGAAATGTTCTGTCAAGTTTACTTCTACAGTTGCAACAAGAGTTTTCTTCAGTCCGGGCAGAGACCAATCCACCAGGATTGGCAAAACATCACTCGCCAGTGGTGGTAAATCTAATAGCATCGGTTACTCATGTTCGCTTTCATCAATACCCTATGAGTTTACAAGCCCAAAAAGGCATTGCTCCTCACATAAAAAGATCCTTAGCTGTGAATATTCTAACACCATGTAAGTTGGCATGGAACACTCCCTTCCTGCCAGTTCAGAAACTGGGAACTTCTGACCATCGACCAGTTCAGGACTTAATGGAAGTCAGTAAGTGGGTTGAAACTGTCCATCCAGCTGTTCCTAACCCATGCACTTTGCTCAGTCTGCTTCCTCCTCACATCTGGTATACACTGTACTGGATTTAAAGGATGCTTTCTTTTCTACTCCTTTGTCCCTTGTCAGCCAACCCATCTTTGCTTTTGAATGGACAGATCCACATTCAGAGGACATTAGTCAGTTAACGGACTCCATTACCACAGGGCTTCAAGAACTCTCCAACTCTTTTGGGAGAAGGCTTGCAGCAGGATTTGTCAGTGTTCCATGCTCAGCACCCTGAATGTATTCCGCTGCAGTTTGTACATGACTTCTTACTTGCAGGCTGCAGACCTTGTTTACAAGACACTTGTTTACAAGGTACTAAGGATTTATTACAGCTCCTCCAAGTCCTGAGTATTGTGTGTCAGCGAAGAAGGCACAGCTTTGCTCAGCTGAAGTTTCCTACCTGGAATACGAGCTAAAAAAGTGTAAGAGCCCTAACTTTACCCCAGCAAGAAACTATTCTTCAAATTCCCATGCCAACCACCAAGAAACAGGTACAGGATTTCCTAGGGGCAGCAGGGTATTGCCGGCTGTGTATTCCAGGATTTACTGAGATTGCCAATCTCCTGTACACAGTCACAGCAGAAGATCAGCCCCTAAACTGGACTGCTACTGAGGAATAGATGTTCCAGCAGGTAAAAACGGCTCTGACCCAAGCCCCAGTTCTAACCCTCTCAGATGTTACCAAGCCTTTCCACTTCTTCATTCATAAACAATGAGGAATTGCAAAAGGGGTCCTTACTCAAACCTTAGAACCATGGAGGAGACCCTTGTCTTTCTTGTCAAAAAGACGACCCAGTAGCCTCTGGTTGGCCCTCTTGTCTCTGGGTCATTGCAGCCATGGCTATGCTAGTTAAGGAGGGAGACAAATTAACTTTTCACCAAAATCTGGCTTTGACTGTTCCCCATGCTGTTTAAACTTTGCTCCAAGGAGCCTCTAGCTGCTGTATGTCAAATGCTCGTATCACCCAATATCAGAGTCTTTTGCTTGGCCAAACAAGATGAACTTTCTCTCCTACTCTGTGCCTCAACATGGCCACTCTGTTGCCTGATGACAATCTGGAAACACCAGTGCATAACTGTAAAGATGTGTTGAACATCTCTCAGGCTAGCCTGCCCAATCTTTGGGACACCCCCTTAAGTCAGGCTGATGCTGACCTGTTCATGGGTAGCAGCCTGATAATAGAGAGAGTCCACAAGTCCGGTGCAGCTGTAGCCACAACTAATGATTTAATCTTGGTCATGGGCATTGCCTCAAGGTTTCTCAGCTCAGAAAGTTGAGTTAATTCCTTGAACTCAGGCATTGTGCCGGGGAACAGGAAAGTGAGTAAACATCTTCACTGACAGCTGATATGCCTTTGCTACAGTCCGTGTGCATGGCATGATCAATAAGGAATGAGGTCTTCTTACTGCAGCAGATAAGTCCATAAGAAATAAGGAAGATATCTTAGCCCTTTTAGAGGCTATATGGCTCCCTAAAGAGGTAGCCATCATTCATTGAAGGGGACACCAGAAGTCTGACACTCCAGAAGCAACTGGGAACTGCCTGGTGTATCAGGTGGCTCAAGAGGGAGTGGAACTCCCAGTTGAACCCCTGAGTATCCTGCTAACTAAAACCTTACCAGCTCCTTCTCTCCCAAGGCCACCCACCTATACCCAGGAAGAAAAAAACTCCACTGGATGGTGGATCAGGACTCTAAAATTATTCTACCTGAAGCCTTGGGACGAGACTTGGTAAAACAGCTACATTCTACTACCCATTTGGGAGGTACTAAAATGACTGAACTGTTAAATCGTTTTTATCACATTAATGATTTAAAGAGCATAGCTGCAACAGCAGCCGCTATGTGCCCAACCTGTGCCCAAGTCAATGCAAAACAAGGGGTCAGATCTTTGAATGGCATTAGGGCTCAGGGAGTAACCTCCAGAGAAAGGTGGGAAGTAGACTTCCCTGAAATTAAACACCCTCACATGGGGTACAACTATTTGCTAGTATTTATAGATAGTTTTTCTGGATGGGTAGAGGTCTTTGCCACCAAAAATGAAACTGCCCTAATGGTTACCAGGATTTTATTAAATGAAATCATTCCTCGGTTCGGGCTACCCCCTCTCTATTGGCTCTGACAACGGTCCTGCCTTCACCTTGTCCATAGTTCCGCTGGTTAGTAAAGCACTGAACATTAATTGGAAACTACATTGTGCTTATCGACCAAAGAGTTCTGGACAGGTGGAATGCATTAACTGAACCTTAAAATCTACTTTAACCAAATTAATAATAGAAACGTGAAAAATGGGTAAATCTTTTACCTATAGCTCTTCTCCATACCCAGTGCACCCCATATAAGGCTGGATTTACTCCATGTAAAATCATGCTTGGGAGGACTCCTCCTTTGTTGCCTCAATTGCAGTATCCCATTCTAGAAGAAATAACTAATCAATTCCTGTTACAGTATCTCCAGTCTTTACAACAGGTCCAGGCAGCAGTACACTCAAACAGTCATGCTGTCTTGCCCGCTCCGTCCTCCATGGCTTGTCATCCATTCCAGCCCAACAACCTGGTTTTTGTCAAAAATTTCCAAAAAGAAGGACTAACTCCTGCCTGGAAGGGACCGTTTCTCATCATCCTTACCACTCCACTGCAATCAAGGTCAATGGGATACCAGCCTGGATTCATCACACCTGAGTCAAAAAGGCCAAGGAGACTGACATAACTCCACCAGCTTGCTCCACTCACTTTGCTGCAGCTCTAGGTACCCTAAATATCCACTCTCTCATTCAACAAGGGAAAACAACCACCATTCAGTCAACTGGACTGCAACTAAAGACTCCAAGAACCCTCTCAAGATCACAATTTGATGGACATGTGAACTGTGAGAATCAAATAAATTGGTTGCTAATTTTATTTTAAATGGATTGTACACAATTTTTAGCTCTTGTTTTTGTTATCCCACTTGCACTAGGTTTTGGTGTAGGACTGCTTACTGTAGCTCCTGCAGATTGGAAATGTTGCGAGAAAGCTCTTTTAATGCTGTTCTATCTCTCATGCACAGGATGCATTATTGCTCAATTGTGCTTACAACAAATTTAACTGTTTTATCCTAACTAAGGCCCAGTGACCAATCACATATTCTTTCACCCTAGCCAGATTAGACAATGATATAAACTATGAAAGAATATTAGATACTAAAAATTGGTCTACTGCCCAGGCTTCCAACCCAGTCATATTTAAAATGGACCTAACAGACCTAACAAGCCAAAGAGGAAATGAAGCAGGTAATGTCCCTACCACTGCATATTATGGCCCCAAGGAAAAATTTACATCATGCAAGGGAAACCGGTTCCCATATACAGATTTAAGAAATAGATTTTTACATATTCCCCAGGATATCTGGATATTTAATCTGTAGAGATGCTACCCAATACTTTTTTCCATGATGGGTATGTGTCACCATCACATCATACCGTCAGAGACCCAATGACATCTCCCAAATCATTATGTGGAGAGGTACCAATCCTGGCTATTCACCTATATATATAAAAATTACCAACCCCTCCTTTCTTGCCTGCAGTTTAAGTCTCACAGGAGCATACACCTCTACTTAAGTGTTTTGGACTGGAAAGCCATGTTCATCATCCATTTAAAAGTCATTCTCTCCAAAACCCATATGGGACCATTAGTAGGACTAAACGACCCTATGTACATAAGCAATCGTCTCAGTCGCCTAAAAAATCAGTTTTGGAAATTTGGCCCAGGAACCCAACCTCCAAAGTTACCTTCAGAGGCTCAACCAGGGGCTAGTCCTCTAACCAAACAACCTCCTAGCTTGCTTCCTACCTTGACTAATATGCACCATTTACTCAATGAAACTTGGCCTCAATTAGCTCAGGATTGTTGGCTATGTTTAAAAACAAAACCCCCTTATTATATAGGCATTGGGTTCGCAGGTCCCAATATCAGTACCACTGACAAAACAAAATACACCCCCCAAAATGTACGTATAACTCTAGAAGAAATAACTGGTAATGCCTCCTGTCTCATAACCCCAGGTTTCAACATTACTGCAACCCCAACTTCTAAGGTCTGTCATTTGTCCCTCATCATGTCAGCATCCAAAATATACATAGCTCCCACCAATGCTTGGCTTCCATGCCCTGCAGGGCGCATAAGATGTATTGCCCCTGAAATGTTAAATAATAAGCACACCTTATGTATTGCTGTTCATGTGCTAACCCAAGGAGACTTGTTCTTCAATTCTCCTAGCATTCCTGCCTCTGGCCACAGCTCCTTCCCTCATGCCTGCTCTAATAGGTTCTGGTATGGCAGGAACAGTGGCCCCAAGTACTACCGTGTTAATCTGATCTGAAGTGGGGATATCTCATCTCACACATCACCTTGATAATGACATGGAGATGCTACAAGATACCATAGATCAGCTCCATGACTAGGTAAACACCTTAGCACAAGTTGCCCTCCAGAACCATAGAGGTTTAGACCTACTGGCTTTGTCCCAGGGAGGACTCTGTGTAGCTCTTGGGAAAGGATGTTATTTCTATGCTAAAAAGGCGAGAATTATAAAAAATTACCTCCAATGGGTCTGGCAAAATATACAAAAAAGAAAACAAGACAGAGAAAAAAATAAAAAACTGGTTCCACTCACTGTTTGACTGGAACCCATGGCTAACTACTCTAATTACTAGCCTGACCAGACCACTCATACTTCTCTTTCTTGGTTTACTAAGAGGACCTTGCATATTTTTTTTAATCGATATTTTTTATTTTAATATTGTGGGGTACAGTTAAGGGTTAGGTATACAAATATGCTTCATTCAGGCCCCCTTGTTGATAACTGGTGTCTCCCCATCTCTAGACAGATGTTTACTACCATTAGTCCCATCCCCCCCTTGTTTCCCAACACTGTCAGTCATTTTCTTATAGTAGTGCATTGGATGATCAAGGTCTACTATATGAGAGAGAATATGTGGTACTCAGATCTTTGTTTCTGTGAGAGGTCACTTAGTATTATAGATTCTAGCTCCATCCAGGTTCCTGCAAAATTCATGATTTTGTTCTTTTTTATGGCTGCATAGTATTCCATCATGTATATGTACCACATTTTTTTATCCAGTCCTCTTTTGACGGACAGCATGGTTGGTTCCAGGTTCTTGCTATTGTGAACAATGCTGCAATGAATATTCGTGTGCAGGTATCTTTTTTATAGAGTGATTTGAGTTCTTCAGGGCATATTCCCAGAATGGGGATTGCAGGGTCATATGGGAGGTCGATATTTAGAACTTTTAGGAATCGCCGCACTGCTTTCCACAGAGGTTGCACTAGTTTACACTCCCACCAACAGTGTAGAAGTGTTCCCTTTTTGCCACACCCTCTCCAGCAGCTGTTATTTTTTGAGTTGTTGATAATTGCCATTCTGACTGGAGTTAGGTGGTATCTCAGCGTGGTTTTGATTTGCATCTCCCTGATGATTAATGAGGTTGAGCATTTCTTCATGTATCTGTTGGCTGCTCGAATGTCTTCCTTTGTGAAGTGTCTCTTCATATCTTTTGCCCACTTTATAATGGGATTGTTTGTTTTTTTCTTTTCAGCATGTTTGAGTTCCTTGAAGATCCAGGATGTTAAGGCTTTGTCAGACCTAGAGTTGGCAAATATTTTTTCCCAGTCTGTAGGCTGTCTTCCTGCTCTCTTGATGGTTTCTTTGGCTTTGCAGAAGCTTGTCAGTTTAATGAGGTCCCACTTGTCTATCTTATCCCTTATGGCCGGTGGGTTTTGAGTTTTGCTCAGGAATTGGATGCCAGTTCCAATTTCCATGAGGGTATGTCCTTCATTTTCTAAGGTTCTTATGACTTGAGGTTTTATATTGAGGTCCCCGATCCATTTGGAGTTAATTTTTGTGTATGGGGATAGATAGGGGTGGACCTTGCATATTAAATTGGCTTATTAAAGTTGCTAAACAATGCATCAATTCTGTGAAACTTATAAATGTAAAAACTTGTTAAAACTCCAATTCATTGACTCCATGAAGAGTCAATGAATTGACTCATGCACAACTAAAAGAGAGGAATGAAATGATCATAAAATAACTGATAGAAATGAAATAGCTAATGAAATAGTTGAAATAGCTTGCTTGGCATAAGTAATTCCATTTTTTAAAAAAATCCTTCATCTTAGCGGCCCGCCCGACCTAAGAATAACCTCCCAATGTGTCCGTGTGATTGCTGTAACATTCCCATGGCCACATCATAGCTTTGTTCCCCTGAGCTGATCATGCTGACCATTCCTGATGACCATTTACAAAACTCCCTAGCCACAAGTTCCATTTAATTGTAAGCTTTGTTGACTGAAATCAGATGTTGCACTAAGAAGTTGTTAAGAAATTATTCCTTGCAAAGTTCCCCTACCACATCCCTATCATTTGTTCCTATAGTTTGTTCCCCTTTGTTTTTAGTTCCTCATTCCCTCACCCCTTGCTCACCCCTCTGCTATGTAGTCCACTTGCAGATTTTACCTATAAAAGCTTCTTGTAAATTCCACTCAAGCTTCAAGAGCCTCCTGGCGTGAGCCTACTCTTGACCACGTGCTTAATAAAGGCTTGTGATTTGGACTTGGCATGCTGATGTGTTTTCCTCACAATTCAGTCATAAAAATAATGGATATCGGTCTGTAATTATTTTTGTTGTTGTTGGATCTTTACCCGGTTTGGAAGCATAATCCCATTTACAATAGCCACACACAAAAAGAAATACCTCAACATCTTCCTAACCAGAGAAGTGAAAGAACCTTTCCACTGAGAACTACAAATCATTGCTCAAAGAACTCCAAGTCAGGATCCGTGGCTCGACCTGTAATCCCATGCTTTGGGAGGCTGAGGTGAGTGGATTGCCTGAGCCTGCGGGTTCGAGACCCTCCTGGGCAACTTGGCAAGTCCTCATCTCTACAATAAATAAAAAATCAGCCGGGCGTGGTAGCGTGTGCCTGTAATTCCGGCTACTCAGAAGGCTGAGGCGGAAGGATCACCGGAGCCCAGCAGGTCGAGGCTGCGGTTGCCAGGAGCTACCACTGCACTCCAGTCTGGGCGACAGAGTGAGACTCCAACTCAAAAGAAAAGAAATCCAAGAAGACACAAACAATGTAAAAATATTCCACGCTCATGGATAGGAAGAATCAACATTGTTAAGATGTCCATTCTACCAAAGGCAATCTATAGATTCAACACAATACCCATTAAATTACAAACAACTTTCTTAGACCTGGAAATGACAAAACAGAAATTCATATGGAAAAATAAATGGACTGGGCTTAGTAGTTCAGCCTGTAATCCCAGCACTTTGGGAGGTTGAGTCGAGTACATTGCTTGAGACTGGAGGTTTAAGACCACCCTGGGCAACTTGGCGAGATCGCATCTCTACAATAAAGCAAAAGATTAGCTGGGGGCCCTAATGCATACCTGTTATTCTGGTTACTTGCAAGAATGAGCAAATGGATCACCGGAGTCCAGGAGATTGATGCTGGTGTGGCTGTGAGCTTGCCTGTGCACTCCAGCCTAGGTGATAGAGTGAGACTCCAGCTGAAAAAACAAAAAAGAAGAAAGAAACATAAATGACCACAAATAGCAAAAACAATCCTTAGCAAAAGAAAAAAAGCAGGAGGTATCACACGTCCAGGCTTCAAACTTTACTATAAGGCTATGATAGTCAAAACAACTTGGTAATGGTACAAGAACAGGCATACGAACCAATGGAACAGTATAGAGATTCCAGAAACAAAACCGCAATTTCTCAACCAATTCATCTTTGACAAAGCCTCCAACAGCAACCACCGGGTAGAGGAAAACCTATTCAGTAAATGGTCCTGGGAAAACTGGCTGATCACAAGCAGAAGAATGAAACAGGACCCCTAACTATCACCATACACTAAAAACTCTGAAAGGGCTGGGCATTGTGGTTCACACCTATAATCCTAGCACTTGGGAGGTCGAAGTGAGAGGATTGCCTAAGCCCACAGATTCAGGCCCAGCCCAGGCAACTTGGTGAGACTTCATTTCTACTGTAAATCCAAAAATTAACTGGGTGTGGTGGCACATGCCTGAAGTTCCAGCTACTTGGAAGGCTGAGATGGAAAAATCACTTGAACCCAGCAGGTCGAGGTTATGGTGGCCATGAGCATGCTCCTGAACTTCCAGCCTAGGCTACCGAGTGAGGCTCTGACTCCAAAAAAATACAAAATTCAAAACGGATCAAAAACCTAAATGTAAAACTTCATACTATAAGAATCTTAGAAAATGCAAGAGACACCTTTGTGGAAATTAGAACTGGCAACCAATTCCTGACCAAAACCCCAAGTGCCCATGCCATAGAAGATAAGATAGACAAATGAGACCTCAACCAAACTGAAAAACTTCTGCAAAGCAAAAGAAACCATCAAGACAGCAGGGAGACAGCCCACAGAATGGGATAAAATATTTGTCAACTGTATATCTGACAAAGTCCTAACATCCAGGATCTATAAGGAACTCAAATGTGCTGAAAGAAAAAAAAAATAACAGTCCTATTCCAAAGTGAGCACAATATATGGGTAGACATTTCTCAAAAGAGGATTTACATAAGGGTGGTCAACCTCACTCATCATCAGAGAAACGCCAATCAAAACCATATTGAGATGCCACCTAATCTCAGTAAGAATGGTCACCATTAATAAAACAAACAATACTAGATGCTGTCAAGGATGCAGAGAAAAAGGAATGCTTCTACACTGCTGGTGGGAATGCAAACTAGTCCAACCTCTTTGGAAAACAGTGTGGCAATTTATCAAAGAACTAGACATTGACCTTTTATATGACCCAGCAATCCCCCTACTGGGAATATACCCGGAGGAACTCAAATCATTCTAGAAAACAGACACCTGCACACGCATATTTATTGCAGCACTATTGACAATAACAAAAACATGGAACCAACCATGCTGCCCATTGAAACTGGAGTGGATTAATAAAAAGGGGTTACATATACACAATTTAATATTATGCAGCCATAAAGAAGGGCAAACATATGGACTTCGTAGTAACTTGGATGGATTTAGAGTCTTTCATGCTCAGTGATCTATCACAGAAACAAAGAATAGAGTACCATATGTTCTCACTCATAATAATACTATGAGAAAGGAATTGGCAGTAGTAGGAAACTGCCAGGGGGGACACCCCATCAACAAGGGTAACTGTATAATGAACATGTGTATACCTAAACCTGAACTGTCATCTTCACTGTCATCTGAACTGACATCTTTAAAATTAAAAAAATAACAAGTGTGAGGCATCATTTTTAGCCTCCTTTTATCATTATTTATTTTTGCTTATTTACTTTTCTTTTTAGTTGGAGTGTCACTCTGTCGCCCAGACTGGAGTGCAGTGGCCGCTCCTGGCCACCACAGCCTCGACCTGCTGGGCTCCGGCGATCCGTCCACCTCAGCCTTCTGAGTAGCTGGAACTACAGGTGTGCACTACCATGCCCAGCTGATTATTTGATTTATTGTAGAGATGAGGTCTCGCTGCCCAGGCGGGTCTCGAACCCGTGGGCTCAGGCAATCCACTCATCTCAGCTTCCCAAAGGTGCGGGATTACAGGCTGAGCCACTGAGCCCGGCTTATTTATTTTTTCTTAATGTCTCAAATATTGTCCCCCTGAAATCTACTTTATCTGACATTAATGCAGCTACCTGTGTTTCTTTGGATTAATACTTGTATTTTTTTCTCAGATTATTATACTCTAAATCTATGTATTATTACATAGGAGGAGAGTTTCTTTCCTGGTTTTTTTGTTTTTTTGGGTTTTTTTGGTCAGAGTCTCACTCTGTCACCCAGGCTGGAATGCAGTGGCACAAAGAGATCTAGAACCTCAATGTGACTCTTGACCTAATAAATTTAACTGATACCTACAGAACACTCCACCCAACAACCATAGAATATACATTCTACTCACCACCACATGGAACATACTCTAAGATCCACCACATCCTTGGCCATAAATCAAGCATAAACAAATTTCATAAGATTGAATTTTGTCATGCACCTTCTCAGACCACAGTAGAATAAAATTGTCAACACCAACAAAGTTCCCCCCAAACCCACAAAGACATGGACATTGAAAAGCATGATGCTAAGCAACTCCTGGGTTAACATGGAAATCAGAACAGAGATTAAAACGTATCTGGGAACAAATGAAAATGAAGAAACATCTTGCCAAAATCTCTGGGATGCCATGAAAACAATAGTAAGAGGGGAATTCACATGAAGAAAATGGAAAGATCCCAAGTGAACTGCCTAACAAATTACCTAAGGATGCTGGAAAAGCAAGACCATCAAAACCCTAACTTCAGCAGAAGTCACATCACCAAAATAAAAGCCCAAATCCGGGACATAGAACATAAAAAGGTAACACAAAATATCAATGAAACATAAAGCTGGTTCTTTGATAGGATAAACAAGATTGGTGGTCCCTTAGCTAGACTGACAAAGAAAATCCCCAAATAAACACAATCAGAAACAGGAAAGATGAAGTCACATCTGACCCTGAAGAAATACAGAAGATTATCAGAGACTACTATTCACACTTGTATGGAAACAAATGTGAAAACCTAAAGAAAATGGAGGATTTTCTGACATCGCACAACCTCCTTAGGTTGAAACAAGAAGAAATCAAGACCCTAAATAGACCAATAACAATCCAGGAAATTGACTATGTCATAAGAAAATTACCAAAAAAAAAAAAGTCCTGGACCCGATGGCTTTCCAGCAGAATTCTATTAAACATACAAGGAGGAACTGATACCAATCCTACTGAAAGTATTCCAGGCAATTGAGAAAAATGGAACTCTCCCCAAATCATTTTATGAAGTTAACATCACATTGATACCCAAGCCAGGTAAAGACCAAACAAAGAAAGAGCACTATAGGCCAATATCCTTGATGAACGTAGTTGCTAAAATTCTCAACAAGATCCTAGCAAACTGGATCCAACAACACATCTCATATCCACCATAACCATGTAGGATTTATCCCCAGGATGCAAGGCTGGTTCAACATTCATAAGACCATAAACATAATTAAATACATCAACAGATGTAAACACAAAAACCACATGAATTTATCACTGATACAGAAAAAACTATTGATAAAATCCAGCACCCCTTCTTGATTAAAAACCCTCGAACATCTAGGCACAGCTGGAACATGCCTCAAAATAGTAAGAGCCGTCCATGAGAAACCCACAGCCAGCATACTGCTAAACACACAGAAATTGGCACTATTTCCCCTAAAAACTGGAACAAGAGAAGGATGCCCACTCTCACCCCTCCTTTTCAACATAGTTTTAGAAGTCCTAGCAGGAGCAAATTTCAACACATAAATCAAGCAACCCACAGTCTGTTCTGAGCTAAGGCCAGGCTGGCCACACACTGAGCCTCCAAGCCCCCAGAAAGCAGTCTTCTTCCCTGCACACTTTGGAATCCCCCCTCATGCAGTCAGGTCTCAGCTTTGGGATCCACACAGCCATGTGACAGTGGGGGAGAGCATGCTTTGTGTTTAAGGGATGCTGCCTCAAGTGCCTCTGGTAGGCTGTTGGGCTGGGAAGAAAAACCTGTCTCCCAGGGACAGGCTCGGTGGCTCAGCTGGTAACCCCAGCAATTTGGAAGGACGAGGAGAGTGAACTGCCTAAGCCCATGGGTTTGAAACCTGCCTGGACAACCTGGTGAGACCTCATCTTTACAACAAATCAAAAATTAGCTCAGTGGTAGCATGTGCCTGTAGTTCTGGCCACTTAGATGGCTGAGGAGAAAGGATCGCTGGAGTCCAGCAGATTTTTGCTGGGGTGGCCATGAGTGTGCCACTGCACTCCAGCATGGATGATGGGGTGAGACTCCAACTCAAAAAAAAAAGCCTGTCTCTCTTGGGGAGGATCTTCATGCTGGGGAATGCCTACAGAGACTTGGGTGCTGCAACATTCAAACAAGCCTGGGACCTTCTTGGGGGAGCTCCTCAGGTCCAGCTGAAAGGAAAGAAAACTCGGTCAAGTTCTCCACTGAGCTCACCTAGCTCTCACTGTAGGAGGCCCCATGAAGCAGGATTCCTGGAGTGCTCGGGTCTCTGTGTGACACCCCTCGTCTAACACTGAGGACATCCCTGCAGTCTGCTGATCCCAGATTGAGGGGTGTGTGCAGACTGGGGCATGGTTGCTGTTGGAGCACATCAGACTGCCCCTGTGTTGGCCTTCCTAGGGTTCAGGCTGGCTCAGAGCTCCCTGCCTCATGCCCTGACCCCAGGGCTACTCTGCCTGGGCTTCAGCCTGGTCCAGAGCTCAGGGGGGAGATGCCTACACTGTAATGCAATCCCCCTTTAGACCCAAATACAGGGCCTGTCTCCACCATGGGAGAGATCGATGCCCTCAGGCACTGGGCCTCTCTGCTCTTTGGAGCTGTCACTCCACACCAGGATTGGACAACACCATATTCAATTGAACACTGGCTTCTGGGTCTGGGCTGTGGTTCCACCTCGGCCCTCTTTCAAACTCTCTATTGATCGGGGACATTGATTTTCCTCACTCCCTCAGGGCATGCTGTCCTGTTGCCCTTGGAGGGGTGCTCAGGAGGGAAAAGCTCCTGTGGTCATAGGCTTACAAGGAGGGATGTGACCACTCCAGTGCCTTGTATTTTTCTGAATTGGAATCTCACTCTGTCACCCAGTCTGGAGAGCAGTGGCACACTCACAGCCACTGCAGCCTCTATTCACTGGGCTCAGGCAATTCTTCCGCCTCAGCCTTCCAAATAGGTGGAACTACAGGCACATGCTACCATGTCTGGCTTGTTTTTCTATTTATTTTAGAGACAAGGTCTCACCAAGTTGCCCAGGCTACTCTCAAGCCGCTGAGCGCAGACAGTCCTCTTGCCATGGCCTCCCAAAGTGCTGGGATTACAGGTTTGAGCCCCTGTGTCTGACCTTTCAGTGCCTTTTACTGATCTTCAAAGGCAAGTGGCAGGAGAGTGTGGCAGAGGAGCTTGGAGAGGTCTACTCTACATTCCCTGCCCTGTTTTTGAGGCATGTTCAGTAAACCCAAGGTCAACACCCCGCACGGAGCCCAGCTGGTTGGCTTTCAAATGATCCCTAGAGCAGAAAAGGAGAAAGGCCCACAGAGATGAGCTGTTGGGTCCCATGCTCTCCCCTCTATTCATTGCCTCAGAGGGTGACTTGGGAGGGGAACTGGTGCTTCAGCCCACCTGGGGGACAGATCACACTGTATCCTTCTCAGCAGATCCATGGAGACCTGAAAGGGCCTCAGCACCCTGCCATCCTCCAAGGTCCAGCCCCAGGCCCAGGCCCAGGAGAGCGTGTCCACAAAGAATTCCTGCAGACCAAACAGGGACAACTTCAGGAGGTGCTGTAGAAATGGTGGTGGAAGTCAGACTGGAAGGGGTACCTTGGAAGGGGTCAGTCGCTGCACCTTGCTCCTCCATCAGCACCTCCCACTGCTAAGGGTCCCCCTGGGCAGTGCTGGTTTTCTTGTATTTTATACTTTTTAAATTATTATTATTATTATTATTTGAGTTGGAGTCTCACTCACTCACCCAGGATGGAGTGCATTGGCATGCTCACGGCCACTGCAACCTCTAACTGGTGGGCTCAGTTTATCCATCTGCCTCAGTCTTCCATGTAACTGGAACAACAAGTGCACACCATCATGCCTGGCAAATTTTGTTGTTGTTGTCATAGAGACAAATCTCATCAAGTTGCCCAGGCTGGTCTCGAAGCTCCAGACTCAGGCAATCTTCTCGTCTTGGCCTTCAAAAGTGCTGGAATTACAGGCTTGAGTCACCACGCCTGGCCTCAGTGCTGATTTTATTCTGGCCACTTCTGCAACCCAGCTGTGCACAGAAGTGTATAACCAGAAGGAGGCCTAGACAGGGAAGTGTTCACGATGTTCCTGTCTTTCATCAGGGTCATGTCAGGGGTGGAAGTGATGTCTGGGAAGATGCACTGCCACGCCCATCCCACCGGGCTTGGCCCCACTGTCTTCCAAAATGACTCTATCATTTTGTGTTCCTACCGGCAGTGAACGACAGTTCCCTCAGTCCCGTGACCTCCCCAGTCCTGAGTTTTGTCATGTCACTTCTGAATGTTCCCATGCCCCCTCTTCATGCTGCCCTCCCATAGGTCCCTGCCCCAGGCCCTCATGGTCATGGACAACACTTTTTACCCTGCAGCATGATTCTGTTTGCTGCTGTCCGTGTCCTGGGGAGCCACCTGGGTCCTGGCCCCACAGATCCCATCCCAGGCCTGGGCTTGGAGCCCAGAAGGGTTTTTACATGGAGCCGGTGACTCCCTGTTCCAGGAGAGACCTTGATGGCCTTTTCATCTTCTCCTCTGGAATCACTGCCTCTACCCTGGAACCTCTCCATTCTCCCTGAGATGCCCCATCTCTCTTGATTTCTCTCTCCATTTCCCCTGGGACACTCCAGTCCCTGTGGACCCTACTTGAGGCCATAGCACCCCAGAAAATAAGATGGTTTCAGAAGATGTGGATCACATCTGGGTTTTGTTTTTTGATTTTTAGGTAGAGTCTCACTCTATCACCCAAGCTGGAGGGCAGTGGCACACTCCCAGCCACCGCAGCCTTGAACTGCTGGTCTCAGGCAATCCTTCCACCTCAGCCTTCCAAGCAGCTGGAATTAGAGGTGCACGCTACCATGCTCAGCTAATTTTTTGATTTTTTGTAGAGATGAGGTCTCACCAAGCTGCCCAGACTCATCTTGAAACTGCAGGCTCAGGCAATCCTCTCACCTCAGCTTCCTAAAGTGTTGGGATTATAGGTTTGAGCCATCATGCCTGTGACATCTAGGTTTTTTTGCTGAGGACATGTTGCCCTGCCCCTCTACTGTCTGTAGGGCAGGACCAAGAGACAAAACTCACCTCAAAACAGAGGACTCACTTTCTGAAAGGAAAGAAGTGTTTTGTTCTTGTTTTTCCTGCAGGAAACTCTTGCTTTTTAAGTCAGGGAGGGTTACCAGAGCCCAGTTTACTTGGCGTCCTCTCACTGTGCACAGGATGTGTTACTGACCACTGTCCCTCCCCTTGAGGTTTGACTTTCCCTCCAGCTAGAAACGTGGACTCCTGTCAGGGTCTGGCTTGTGCTTCTTACCCTGGCTGAGTGTGGAAGGGTTGTATCTGGCATTTCTCTGTGTTCTTGACCTTCACCTTCTCCACATCCTTCAGGACTGAACAAAACTGACTCCACACCTGCAGGATGGTTTCCCTGAAGACCTGCAGACACATCTACAAACAAAAGAATGCCCTAGAAATGTCTTAGGGAGACCCCAAGAAAGACTGGAACCTGATAATTCTGGAAGATTCCAGCCTTTGGCTCTGTGATTCCTCAGAGAAGGTTGGCTCTACCTGGAACCAGGTCCCCTCTCCCATGATGAATGAGTAGACATGTGCTCAGGGTGTTGAGCTGTGATCTACATTTATTATTTCATTCATGGTCAACAAAAGAGGTCTCCCTGACTTAGAGGTGGCCCAGGTCCTTGAAGGAACTTACTGAGTGTGGAAAGCCATTTTGTCTTCTTTCTAAAATCTAATACAATGATGAGAAAATAGAGAATATGTCCTAGAGGAATGCTTCTTTTTTTTTTTTTTTTTTTGAGTTGTAGTCTCACTCTGTTGCCCAGACTGGATTGCAGTGGCATGCACATGGTCACCCTAGTGTCAACCTGATGGGCTCAGGCAATCCTTCCACCTAAAGCTTCCAAGTAGCTAGAACTACAGGCTAGCGCCCCCACACCAGCTAATTGTTTTTTTGATTCATTGTAGAGATGAGGTCTTACCAAGTTCCCCAGGCTGGTCTCAAACCTGCGGGCTCAGACAATCCTCTCACATCGTCCTCCCAAAGTTCTGAGATTACAGATGTGAGCCAAAATGCCTGACTGAGGAATGCATTCTTTAGGTAAAGATTAACTTTGAATTGTCTTTTCAGAAACGTAGATCCCTCAAACATGACCATTGTAATCTTAAAACAGACCCTGGAAGATGATAAGATGGTGCTACCTAGTGCCAGGTTCCTGGAAAGCAGGAACCAGATCACCTATTCCCCAGGGTCTGCAAATTATCCACAGGTGGTCAGCAAGGAAGTCACAGAAGTCACATCTACCTGACAGCAACACCTCTAGGAGATAGGATTTAAGAGTTCTGACATCGCCAGGCTCGGTGGCTCAGCCTGTAATCCCGCGCCTTTGGGAGGCTGAGGTGAGTGGATTGCCTGAGCCCGCGGGTTCGAGACCCGCCTGGGCAGCGAGACCTCATCTCTACAATAAATAAAAAAAAAATTAGCTGGGTGTGGTAGTGCACGCCTGTAATTCCGGCTACTCGGAAGGCTGAGGCGGAAGGATCGCCAGAGCCCAGCAGGTCGAGGCTGCGGTGGCCGGGAGCGGCCGCTGCACTCTGGTCTGAGCGACAGAGTGAGACTCCAACTCAAAAAAAAAAAAAAAGAGTTCTGACATACTTTCTCACAGCCAGGGGACACTTGCAATGGTGGGCGGGATAGCTGGGGCCAGCCCTGGTTTTCTATGGTTGAGGAAAGCTTGTAAGCAGAGCCAAAGACTGGAATCTTCCAGAATTGTTAGGTTCCAGTCCTACTTGGTGTCTCCTTGAGACCTTGCTCACCAGAGCATTCATTTGTGCGTAGATGTGTCTGCAGGGCTTCAAGGAAATCCTCCTGCAGGTGTGGGGTTGGGTGTGGTCTCTCCTGAAGGATGTTGACAAAGTGAGGGCCAAGAACACAGAGGAAGGCATGTCCTGCCTCGGCATTTCTAAAAACAAAACCCATGGTTGAGATGAGATTGCTTGGAGAACAAAGGATTCACTGCAGAATCTTGAGATGATCAGTGACTGTAGATTGAAAAGTTTTGGCCAGGCTCAGCCTATAATCCCAGCACTTTGGGTGGCCAAGTTGAGTGGATTGCCTGAGCCCACGAGTACCAGGCCAGCCCAGGAAACTTGGTGAGACCTCATCTCTATGATACATCAAAACTTAGCTGGGCATTTTGCATATACCTGTAGTTCTGGCTACTGAGAAGGCTGAGGCAGAATGATCGCTGGAGCCCAGCAGGTTGATGCTGGGGTGAGTCTGCCACAACACTCCAGCCTGGGTGATGGAGTGAGCCTCCAACTCAAAAAAAGAAAAGTCTTCATGACTTGTTTCCATGGCACCCCACCTCTGTGTCTATGCAACCCACAGGTTCCAGGGCAGGGGTTCCAAAGTGAGTGGTGTGACAGCATAGGGTGCAGGAAGCACATTTCTGCCCTGTATCTCAAGAAGGCTTAACATTCCAACCATGGGCACAGTGGGAGAAGGGAGGTCCCGCTTCTCTCAAGTGAGCAGCCTGACCTGTGTCTGCTTAAACTTGGCAGTGATGTTCTCTCACTGCTTGGCAGGCAGGGCATCCACATCCTCCTCCATGTCCAACCTGCCAGGGCCATAATACTGCGACTGAGTCATCCTTCAAACTGGGGAATGCTGCAAGCAAGGAGGCCACATTGGGGACTGAAGTGGGAGGCAGTTTCCTCTGTCCTCTGACTCTAGTTTTGTTCCCTGCAGCCTGACTCAAAACCTGAGTTCCTGTGTTGGTTTTTTTCCAAGTTTTCTCTTGTTACCCAGGCTGGAGTGCAGCAGCATGCTCATGCCCACGGCAGCCTCCACCTGCCGGGTATAGTAGACAATCTTTCCACCTTAGACCTCCAAGTAGCTGGAACTACAGATGCACGCCACCAGGCCTAGCTAGTTGTTGTGATTTATTGTACAGACAAGGTCTCACAAAGTGTCCCAGGCTGGTCTTGATTCCCCCAGGCTCATGCAATCTTCTCTTCTCAGTTTCACAAACTGCTGGGGTTGTAGGCTGAGCCACTGTGCCCAGGCTTTCCTGTGTATGTCAAGGAATGAGGGGGAAAGACTTAAGAGGAAACACATGCAGTCCTACCACCTAAATACAAAGCCAGCTGTCGCTGTGGTCTGTTTATTTCTAGTATTTGTCTGTTTTGCTTTTCATTGAGCAATATTCAGCATCTCGTGAGATCTGACTATGTACTGGTGTGTGTGCTCTCCCTACGCTCTGTGCTCCTACTATGATGAGCCACAAACCTCATGAGAGGATAAGAAAAATGCAGGCAGGCCAGCCTCAGGGCTGGACCCATGTGTGCTGGCCCACATCACGTCTGACCATCATACCAGGCTTAACTCTGTGCCTTGCTTTCTGTGTACCATTATGACATCTACATCTCTCTCGCATCACCTGGGCCTGCTTACATGCAGGCCAGTTCTGCCCACGTGTCTCCCTAGGCAGGTTCATGTGAGCTGTGGGAAGGGGATGGTGATAGGATGTGCCATAAAGATTGCTGAGGCCGGGCACCGTTAGTGTCCCGAACACCTGGAGAGTGGGGCTGTGTGGAGGGCTCAGTGGGTGAGGTCACCGCGGGGTACAGACCCTGGATGACCGGCCCAGCCCCACCTACACCAAGGGACCAGGCCAAGATGCCGGCCAGACCAGTCAGGCCACAGCCGGGTCATCCGCATCCACCACCCCGTCCCTCACCATCTCCCGACTTCTGAGTGTCTCAGCGTCCCACCTATGGACTTCCAGGACCTGTAGGCCACAGGGTAACAGAGGCTGTGACAGAGCCACCAAGGCCTCCAGGAGAGGGGGACAGAGCAGCGGGAATGACCCAGCTGGGAGCACAAGTGCAGGAGACAAGGGCCAGGTCACAGCCTGGAAGCCGACCCCTCACTTTCAGCTAGCACCTGATCGAGTAGGTCAGACATCAGCATCCGCTGATTGGATCAGGCTAGAGGCTCCACCCCTCTGGGCATGAGTAACAGAAACAAAGATCAGATGAGGGCTGTGTAAGGCAAAAAAGTCAGGATTTTGCGCACTGCATTTTGAGGCTGACATTCCTCCCTGCACCAGCACCTTGTCAGGATTGAGGCCATTCGGTTATAACTTGGTTTGTAATAATATATCCATTGATGAATAATATTTATACAGCTCGGCCAGGCGTGGTGGCTCCAACCTGTAAATTCAGCACTTTGGGAGGCCGAGCGAGAGGATTGCATGAGTCCAGGGGTTCGAGACAAGCATGGACAACTTGGTGAAACCTTGTATCTACAATATATTTATCTATATACAGTTCATACAGGAATATGTTATTCACAAATGGAAACAATGTATAGACAATTATGCTACATTTCAGATTTCATGACCATTCAGGCCTTTGTTCTTATGAAGAGGCAGTCTGAGCTTTAAAAAGACAGGCAGTCTTCTCTAGCAGCAATGTTCAATAGAAAGAAAATGGCATTTTTCTGTCATTTAAAATGTTCTAGCAAAAAAGGAAAAGAAGTGAAATGAATTGTGAATACTTTACTTAATCCAACATATTAAAATAGTATCATCTTAATATGAAATCAAGAAAAATCAATAATGAAGTTTCTATTGGGAACTATATCTTTGAAAATCAAAGCAGAATTTATGGAGAGGAAAGAAAAGCTCCCACAGTGGGAGGGGACCCCAAGGGGTTACCCTTAAAAATCACTGTATATTAAGCTTTTGCTATGTCTCCATCTAGACCAGCTTACTTCCAGCTACTCAGTAGGCCCAAGCTGCCTATGGCTGCCACATTAGTGTGCAGTTGGGAGGTCTCCTACTCCCCTGATCTCAAAGGTGAAGGGTCTGAACCATTATATACTGCCAGAGTCAGAGGAACACCCCCTTCCTACCATCATTTCTCCCGGGGCCCAAGTATGAGGGAGAGGATGCCTGAGAGAAAGCAAGAGTGTCTACGAGTACACCACTGCCTCACATCTGCTTCTTAACTTTAATTTAACTTCTTTTTTTTTTTAAATTTGAGTCTCACTGTGTTGCTCAGGCTGGAGAGCAGTGGCATGCTCATGGCCACCACAGTTTCAACCTGCTAGGCTCAGGTGTTCCTTCCATCTCAGCCTTCTAAGTATTTGGAACTACAGGCACATGTCACCATTCTCAGCTAATTTTCTTTTTTTACTTTATTGGCGATGAGGACTTGGCAAGTTGTCTGGGTTGGTCTTGAACGCATAGACTCAGGCAATCCTCTCACCTCGGCCTCCCCAAATGCTAAGATTACAGACCAGAATTACCGCAGCCAGCCCATCTTCTTCCTTATGGACACTCACTCAACTTGTATCAAACATGAAGCAAGGACATCAAAATGCTCACATTTTATCTCAAAAAAAAATTTTTTTTGAGTTGGAGTCTCACTCTGTCGCCCAGACTGGAGTGCAGTGGCCGCTCCCGGCCACCGCAGCCTCAACCTGCTGGGCTCCGCTATCCTTCCGCCTCACCCTTCCAAGTAGCTGGAATTACAGGCATGCGCTACCACGCCTAGCTGATTTTTTGATTTGTTGTAGAGATGAGGTCTTGCTGCCCAGACGGGTCTCGAACCCGTGGGCTTAGGCAATCCACTCACCTCAGCCTCCCAAAGGCGTGGGATTACAGGCTGAGCCACCAAGCCTGGCTATCTCAAAATTTTAACAAATAAATAAACCCATAAAATAATCCCCTCTTTTAAAAATATATTTCCACAATTCCCAGAAAATACCTTTGTATTTCTTGGCAGGCAATTTTTTTTCTTTCAGACACAGCACAATGCTGGGATCTTAAAAAAATCATAGGTTCATTTTGTCTGAAATTATACAATATGCCTTACTCTATGTTCTGTTGAGTCACTCAGCTCAATGCTTCTGAGTCACTGGGTTAGGGTTAGGGTTAGCGTTCTGTTGTATGAAAGATCTACAACCTGTTCATCTATTTCCCTGTGGACATTTTGGTAATTTAGTTTTGGCTATCAGACCTAAAGGGTCTATGCATATGCTTGGAAAATACATTTTGTATGAAACTCACTTCTTGTATTAGGATTTAAAAGTCCTCTCTTTGGACCAGGCTCGGTGGCTCAGCCTGTAATCCCAGCACTCTGGGAGGCCGAGGTGAGTGGATTGCATGAGCCCACAGGTTCAAGACCCACCATGGCTACTTGGCAAGACCTCATCTCTACAATAAATCAAAAATTAGCCACGTGTGGTGGTGCACTCCTGTAGTTCCAGCTCCCTGGAAGACTGAGGCAGAAGGATTGCCATAGCCCAGCAAGTCGAGGCTGCAGTGGCCAGGAGCATGCCACTGCACTCCAGCCTGGGCAAGAGAGTGAGACTCTAACTCAGAAAAAAAAAACAAAAAACACGTCCTCTCTTTGCATTTTCAGTATCTGATCCAAGGATTACAATAGGCATCTATAATGTATCATAATGTACTTAGAGTTAATACTGTATTATTATGAATATGTAAAACATAATATATCTACTACAAAACAGCTCGATTTACCTCATTCTATCTTCTGTGGTACTTTTATGAATTTTCCATCTGAATATTACAAACTTCACAAGCAGAAATATACAGGTTGCTTTAAACAGTTATAAACCTTATTTTAAAATGAAGAGAAAAATGTGTTATGAATATTTAAGAATAGATATTTGGAGGGTTTTTTGTTTTTGAGTTGGAGTCTAACTCTGTCACCCAGTCTGGAGTGCAGTGGCATGTTCATGGCCACCACAGCCTAGGCCAGCTGGAGTCAGGTGATCTTTTCACCTCAGCCTTCCAAGTAGCTGGGACCACACAAATGCTCACAAACACGTCTAATTTTTTTGATTTATTGCATAGACAAGGTATTGTCACATTGCTGGGGCTGGTCTCAAACCTCTGTGCTCAGGCAATCCTCTGGCCTCTATCTCCCAGTTTTCTGGGATTACAGCCATGAGCCATGACACCTGGCACATACAAGGATGTTACTGCAGCATTTATTATAATAGTAAAACTAAAAATAATTTAAATTTCTATCAAAGAATAAACTATTAAATTTATAATATAATAGAATGTACCTATTCTTCGAAGTATACTTAATAAATTAAAGTGTTAGAATCAAGTGCACTGACATACAAATATCTCAAAAATATATATTTTTAAATAAGGCACAATAAAAAATGTAGTATAATCTAATTTGTTTAAAAATTATATATGTATTTATTAACTTATAGAAAATATTCATAATAAACCTGAACCTGCTAACAATACTTCCTTCTAAGAAGAGAGTGGGCTGGCTGAATGGCTCAGCTTGTAATCCCAGCACTTTGAGAGGCTGAGACAAGTGGATTGCCTGAGTCCATAGTTCAAGACCAGCCCATGCAACTTGATGAGACCTCGTCTGTACAAGTAAATAAAAAATTAGCCTAGGTGTGATAGCATGCGTCTTTAGTTCCAGCTACTCGAAATGCTGTGGTGGAAGGATCAATGGAAAGCCCAACAAGTCAACACTGGGGTGGCCTTGAGTGTGTTCCACTTCCAGCCTGGGCAAAAGAGTGAGACTCAAACTCAAACTCAAAAAAAAAAAAAAAAAAAAAAGAGTGAGTTTGGACAGAAGGGGATTGCAATCAAAGATTTTTATTTTGGCCAGGCATGGAGGCTCACGCCAATAATTCCCCAAAGCATGTTGGGAGGCCCAAAGAGGGAAGATGATTACCTGAGACAATGGGTTCAGACCAACCTGGGAAACTTGACGTCACCCCATCTCTACAATAAGTCAAAAAAATTAGAGAGGCATGGTGGTCAAGTACCTGTAGTTCAGCTATTTGGAAGGTTGAGGTGGAAGGATCACCTGAGTACAGCAAGGTCGAGGTTGCAGTGGCTGGGAATGTACCACTGCCCTCCATCTGGGAGACACAGACTCCTACTCAAAAAGAAAGACTTTTTTATGAAGATATGTATTGTTTGACCTTTTTTTTTTAAAATTACGTGTATTTTTTTATTTAAAAGAAAAAAAGAACGTTTTGACTTTTGCTAGGAGGAAACAGTTTTATTTTCATAATGTTTGCGCTGTATGCTAGTGTAAAATACAAACCAGTATGAGAAAGCTGAGAATAATAATTAGGGCGAGTAAAGTACAGCTGAAAAGAGTGAGGATGACTTGTGCTTGACAACAAAAATTTCAGAATTTAATACTCCAAATCACTAAAGACAAATGAACCCAAAGCAGAGTGCAGTGACTCAAGCCTGTAATCCCAGTTCTTTGGGAGGCCAAGGTGAGAGGACTGCCTGAGCTCAGAAGTTCGAGACCACCTGGGCAACTTGGTGAGACCTCGTCTCTACAATAAATCAAAAAAATTAGCTGGGTATGGTGGCATGCATCTGCAGTTCTAGCTGCTTGAAAGGTTGAGGTGGAAGGATCACTTGAGCTCAGCAGGTCAAGTCTGAGGTAGCCAGGAGTGTGCCACTGCCCTTACAACCTAAGTGAGAGACTGGTACTCAAAAAAAAAAAAAATACCCTCATGTTACAACATCCTTATAGAAGACCTGTGGGAACGTGTAATCAGAAGCCCACACCTACAGAGAGGACAAGAATGAGCAGGATGAGCAAACTAAGGAATACAAGGGATGCATGCATTTGCCCAGACTGTCTTCTTAGGCACAACAAGAAGAGCACTAGTATTGGGCTGTTGTCTCCCTACAATTTCTCATCTTGTCATGTTCAAGGAGACCATATTTATTTATTATTATTTGTTTTCACAAAGGTGCTGATGAGCTCACATGTAATTAATCATGAAGAGGTAAATTTTTTCACAGAGTACAGTAACAGGATCCCATTTCCTTGACCATGCTTTTTAGTTGTTCCATAGCATCTCATGTTTGAGGATCACAAATAAAACCCATTAGAATATGTGATATGAACAATGTCTTTGTTTCATGTAACTAATACCTAGGTTTTTGGACATTAGGTATAACAACATGAGAGCTGGCTCCTTTGGGAAACAAAACACTTGTCTGGGAGGCCATGGAAATTCAGGGACATCAATTATTAGGAGGTTACATGAAAGCAGAAGTGGTCTCAGAGGTTTCCATCATCCAGACAAAAATTCAAGAAATGAGCTCCAAGCCGGGCTCAGTGGCTCAGCCTGTAATCCCACGCCTTTGGGAGGCTGAGGTGAGTGGATCGCCTGAGCCTGCAGGTTCGAGACCCACCTGGGCAACTTGGCAAGACCTCATCTCTACAATAAATAAAAAATTAGCCGGGCATGGTAGTGCACGCCTGTAGTTCCAGCCACTTGGAAGGCTGAGGTGGAAGGATCATCAGAACCCAGCAGGTTGAGGCTGCAGTGGCCAGGAGTGGCCACTGCACTCCCATCTGGGTGATAGAGTGAGACTCCAACTCAACAACAGCAACAAAAAAGATATGAGCCCCAGAAGGTAGACATGTTCCTCACTGCTATGGGTGAGAAGCCTTCCATCCAAAGCAGAGATGCTGGCTGGGTTGAGTGGCTCAGCCTGTAATGGCAGCACTTTGGGAGGACAAAGTTGGATTGCCTGGGCCCAGGGACTCAAGACCAGCCAAGCAACTTGGGAAGACCTCATCTCTACAATAAACCAAAAAAATTAGCCAGGCATGGTAGCTAGCCTGTAGTTCTGGTTACTTGGAAGGCAGAGGTGGAAGGATTGCCTGAGCCCAGCAGGCCAAGTCTTCAGTGGCTGTGAGTGTGCCACCGCCCTCCAGTCTGGGTGACAGAGTGAGACTCCAACTCAAAACTGACAAAAAAAATCAAAGCAGAGATGCCAAACTGATGGGTTGCAAATGTACACCAAGTGACCCTCACCTTGAAATTTGTTGCCCAAAAGATGCAACACTACCTGTTCCTGAGGAATGTGGTCACCATCTATCTCTGACACACTGTCCAGTCAGGCCTCAGTGAAGCCTGGTGATATCAAGTATAAAATGCCTGAACCACCATCAGCTTCATGTTGATTACAAGCCTGTTGAAATGGGCTGGTAAAAATGACTCACTAGACACGCGCCAGGAAATTGGAGTTTTCTCATCTGCTCTTAGCAGATCCTGTGATCCAATAATTTTCTCCCTCATGCTGCAACTTCCACATTCACAAAAAAGGCATCAGTGAGGGTCACATTTCTAGGTAACACAGTCTGTGACTCCCTGCCAAACTCTGAAGCTATGTGCATGTCAGGCAGGTATTTCTCCCAAAGCATCTGGACTGGGTTCTGGCTGGAGAGAGCCAAGGGCTGCATCACATTGGGTGGTGTCTGGGACATCAGCTTCCCTACAAAGGTTGAGAAAGCAGGTGCGCCCTGGGCTGAGGTGGAAGCTCTGGAGAGACCTGGCTGTGGCTGAAGACTTTGAGCTGCTTAGGGATGGGGAGGACGAGCTCACCCAAGTTAGCCAGGATGAGGTGCATTACCAGTGTCACGCTGTCCCCAGTGCCCAGCCATTCTGCTTTCTCACCCATCTCCACACTCCCCATTGTGAGGTGGTGGCAGGGACTCAGTAACAGCAGGGTTCTGGCAGGCCAAGGAGTGCACCACCCTGACCTGCTCTCCAGGACTGCACACGGGCTGCAGTCCTCACAAACTGGGCTTGTAGTACTGCAGTTAAACTTCCCTGAGGCCACTCAGAGACCAGAACATGGGCCTCTCGATCATCTTCAATATATGCTGCCTTTAACACCCTAAAATTAATTCTTACTCAAGTTTCATTCCTGGCTTTTTCAAACCTCCAAAAGAATTTCTTCTGAATACAAGTTGGGGGGCAGTGGGGAGATAGATACAGTTAACATGCTGCTGTCTATTTTTTGTTATTTATGAATAAATTTCCAGTATCAAAAAGCAAGGTTTTTACCTCTTAAGGTCTTTGGGACTATTACTTTGGCTAAATGAGTAACATTTACATTGGCCTGTAATCGTGTGTTAGAACATCATGCTATTATGAGTTAACAATTATCAAACTTTTCAACATGTAAATTTTCAGGTTCTCAATTCAGTCTCTCTGGGAAGGGAGGGAAAACAAAAAGCAGCTTCAGGAACCTGAACTGCCATAATAATGATTCAGGATCAGTGTGTAATGTCTATAAATCAGGTCAAGATTTTGTAAAGAACATTTACTGTAAAACCTTAAAGTGGTTTATGAGATCAGTTTCAAAATTTCTACACAGGCCTCAGTCTCCCATAGTGGTTTATAATCAGATATAGGACACTGACAAATGCTCTTCAGTGTACATTTTTGTTTAAAGTATTGCCAATTTTTTTTTTCAGGGTCAGATCTATTTCTCAAAGCTATTTGGTCTCACAAGAAACATGTCATGAAAACATCAAGTATAGGCCTATGTATATCCTACTGTATTTTGCCATTTACCACCATCAAACATATACCAATCCGGTCAGACTTGGTGTCTCAGCCACTAATCCCTGCATTTTGGGAGGCCAAGGTGAATGGATTGCCTGAGCCGGCAGGATTGAAACCAGCCAAGGCAACTTGGCAAGACCCTGCCTCTACAATAGTTAAATAAATGAATAAATAACTTAGGTGGGCATGGTAGCACATGCCCGTAGTTCTGGTTACTTGAAGGACTGAGGTGGAAGGATCACCACAGCCCAGCAGGTCAATGCTAGTGTGTCTGTGAGCATGCCAATGCACTCTAGCCTGGGCAATGAAGTGAGACTCCATCTCAAAAAACAACAAAAAAATACAAATCTAACATACAAAGGCATACAACATTTATGCACTTTCAGATTATACCATGGCACCATAAGTGGTTGAGAAAAGTATAAACAAATGTAAAGATGAAGTATTAAATTATAACAGTATAAAATTAGATGTGGTACACACTGCAGCATTCAGTAATTTTTTGACCTACCTCCTGCTTCTATGTGAGTGGAAGTGTTGTGAGATTTTGCTTACCACACCATGTGATTCTAATGCCTCTGTATGAGCAGTTGGTCTCTCCAGAGGCAACCAAGGAAATTATAAAAGTGGTTGCATTCATGGCCAAAAAAAAAAAAAAGGGTGGGAATGGGTATCAAAATGTGGATCTTGAATACATTCAAGAGCTAAGAGACAACACTCTAGAATTTAGCAGGTGACTTGAAGAGATGAGAAGTTCCAAGCTAGTGCAAGGTGATTAAAAATAGGACACAAGAGAGACTGGGCATGGTGGCTCATAACTGTAATCCTAGCATTTTGGGAGGATTGCCTGTGTCCAGGTGGTCAAGACCAGTCTTGGAAACTGGGAGAAAACATCAATACAATAACTTAAAAAACTAGCTGGACATGGTGACACATGCCTGCAATTCCAGCTACTCAGGAGCCTAAAGTAGAAAGATTGCCTGAGCCCACCATGTTGAGACTGCAATGGTCATGAGCATACCATGGCATTTCAGCCTAGGTGACAGTGAGACAATAACAACAAAATAGCAGCATGGCAGAAAACAAATTAGCATTTGGCAAGCTGACAGGAGGGTTCTGATTATTGGAGATTGCTTTTGAGTTCTTTTACATTTAATTTTACACACACACACACACACACACAATATACATTTTTAGTCAGAGTCTCATTGTTGCCAAGATTGGAATGCAGAGGACATGTTCCCCAGCCTCAACCTGTTAGGGCACAGGTGATCCCTTCTGCCTCAGCCTCCCAAGTAGTTGGAAGTACAGGTGTGCATCACCATACCAGTCTAATTTTTTGATTTATTATAGAAATTAGATCTCACCAATTTGCTCAGGCTGGTATTAAACCTGTGGGCTCAGGCAATCCTCTAACCTCAGACTTCCCGAAGTGCAAGGAATATAGGCATGGGCCACTGTGCCTGACATTTGACTTCTTTTGTAACATGGAAAGTCCAATAACAAGGGCATTCAAACTAAAGCAAATAGTATATGAATTGGTACTATATAGAAACATATTTTAGAGAAATGAAAATGTCAGATGTCTGACACAAAGATATGTTTTTGTAAAGCTACATCCAATGTCCCACCTTTCCCCTCCACTCCTCTTCCACCTCTGTCACCAACAGCAAGACCACCCCTCCTCTTCCTCTTCAACCTCACCTACTCAATGGGAAGACGACAATGATAAAAAACTTAATGATGATCCATCTTAATGTAATGAATAGTAAATACATTTTATCTTCCTTATAATTCCCTCTTTTGAATTCTGTGGGTGTCTGTAAGAGTTTTTTACATGCATATATTAAGTGATGCTGCAGTTTAGGCTCAAGTTGAAACCATCACCAAATACTGAATATGATGTACAATTGGGATTTTCAACTCTTAGCTCCCTCTCTACCCCTTCCCAAGTCTCCAATGTCTGCTATTCTCATCTTTATGTCTGCAGGGACCCAGGGTTTAGCTCTGACATATATATGTGAGCATACAGGATTTGGTTTACTCTTTCTGGAATAATTTGCTCATGCTATTTTAAGAATACAGTATATAAAACACATAACATACAAAATTATGTTATTGTTTATAAAAATCCACATATAGAATCAAAGCCATTTCTTCTCTTGGGCTATTTTCCATATCTTATCTAGGGGCACAAACTTACTCTAAGAGGAAGATTGATAATTATAAAGTACTTATTATACAACTAGCATTGTCTTGTGTTTGTTCACTTGGTTTAAATGACAAAACAAAGTCAAAAAATTTCTTGATTTATAGTCTCCAAGTTTTCACCTTGGATTTGAGACCAGTCTTGGCAAGTTAGTGAGAACTCCTCTCTACAATAAATCACAAAACCTAGCTGGGCATGGTCACATGTGTCTGTAGTTCCAGCTATTTAAAAGGCTGAGGTGTAATGATCAACTCAGTCCAGTAGATCGAAGCTATGGTGGCCATGAACATACCATTACATCCCAGCCTGGGCAACAAGAGTGAGATTCCAACTAAAAAGAAAGGAATTATAACTCCCAAATGTCTTCAATGATAATTTCAAGTTGTTATGAACAAAATGGAATGAACTAATCTTAATATGTAGATAAACACATCCACTGTGAAGTACATTGTCATAGTGATTTCTGAACACCATTCAATTTCATTTCTAAGCCGAGCTCGGTGGCTCAGCCTGTAATCCCATGCCTTTGGGAGGCTGAGGTGAGTGGATTGCCTGAGGCCACGGGTTCAAGACCTGCCTGGGCAGGCGAGACCCCATCTCTACAATAAATCAAAAATCAGCCGGGCGTGGTAGTGTGTGCCTGTAATTCCGGCTACTCGGAAGGCTGAGGTGGAAGGATCGCCGGAGCCCAGCAGGTCGAGGCTGCAGTGGCCGGGAGCAGCCACTGCACTCCAGTCTGGGCGACAGAGTGAGACTCCAACTCAAGAAAACAAAAACAAAACAAAATTTCATTTCTAAAATCCTTGAAATTTCTAAGTAGGCCAAATAACAATTTATGGACATGGAACAATAAGTCCTATATTAGGTCATGTATGAATAACAGGCAAGTAAAAAAGAGGATTTCTATAGTGAGATTCTGAACCAGAAGCCTTTTGATTTTAATGAATGAAAATTCAATGTGAAGCAAAGAAAAAAGATTTGCTTTCAGACTTTAAATTATTTTTGTTCCAATAAGGTCATTTCTGCCTTAGGTAGGCACACATTCTCACACATAAACCTGACTTCCTCTCCCTAGTTATCTAACTTATAAAGTTTGAGAGCGTTATGTATATTTTATTCATTAGTTACATATAATTATACCATATAATTATTCATATAATTATTCCATATCATAGTTACATATAATTGTTCCATTATAAATAAAACTAAAATTCTGTGTAGGCTGAGAGAAGTGCAAAGTGTACATAAAAATATAAAAGAAGATTTTAAAACACTCAGATTTCAAAAAACCATGTATTGCGATTATACTTCTGTGTAATCTTTATTATGACCCAATAACTAATATATATATATAATATAAAACCATTGTGAAAAAAGATTACTAAGACAATAGTTCATGTTACTCAGTATATCATCATCATTTCCCTACAATTTTGAATAAAATGGTATAACTTGGCAGTAGTGGCAAGAAAATATTTCATTTTGTGCCCACAAGTTTTTAAGGCATTATAAAAATTCTCAGATGGGCCCGATGGCTCAAGCCTAACACTTTGGGAGGCCGAGATGAGATGATCCTAGGGAACTTGGCAAGACCTAATCACTACAATAAATTGGCCTGGCATGACAGAACACACCTGTATATCTGGCTACTTGCAATTCTGAGGGAGAAAGATCTACTGAGCCCAGTGGGTCAATGCTGGTATGGTTGTTAGTATGCACCGCACTCCAGCCTGGGTGACAGAATGAGACTCTAACTCAAAAAAATAAAATTAAATTAAAAATTTTCATTTAAAACAAATTAAGGTCACATAGTCTAATTAAACATTACAAAGTTTGCTATATGTTATAGGTAAAAACAGATCACGCACTTTTTTGTGTGTGTGACATCTTTTTGTACACAATATGTTGCCCAGGATGGGCTTGAACTTCTGTGCTTAAGCATTCCTGCTTTGGCCTCTCTAAGCGTTGAGATATATAGGCAGAAGCCACCATGCTTGCCCAGATCACAAACTTTCAAAAACCATTTTTCTACTTCTGTTAGGGTGATATACGTGACAGTACACTTAGCATTCGTTTTTTTTTAATGTATGTCAATCTTTTAAACTATTTATATGTTGTAGATTTTATTTGATGTGTTTCTTTTTTTTTTTTTTTTTTGAGTTGGAGTCTCACTCTGTCACCAGACTGGAGTGCAGTGGCCACTCCCAGTCACTGCAGCCTCGACCTGCTGGGCTCCGGAGATCCTTCCACCTCAGCCTTCCAAGTGGCTGGAACTACAGGCACACGCTATCATGCCCTGCTACTTTTTGATTTATTGTAGAGATGAGGTCTCGCCCAGTTGCCCAGGAGGGTCTCAAGCCCACGGGCTCAGGCAATTCACTCACCTCAGCCTCCCAAAGGCATGGGATTACAGGCTGAGCCACAAAGCCCGGCTAGCATCAATTTTTAAACTGAGGCTAATAATTTGCTAAACATAATTTTACAAGAGACACCATTTCAGAGAGCAATTACCTTTTCTCCCATGTCTGTCAAAAGATCTCTACTTATACTTTAACATCAGGATTTTTTCCATATGCAATTGGCAAGGCACTTGATTTCTGAAACTCTGAATGCTTGTTTGTCTTTTATTTCAGCGACCAAAAGTGTTACCCTGAAAACCTACCTCATGCAGGACTTGCAATACTGCTCAACGTGAGCCATAAGGAACATCTCCACTTAGACCTTTTAGGCATTTTGCATTTCAGAGTCCTCCATCGTCCACAGAAAAGTTGAGAATGAGGCTCACCTAGAAGGGTCTGTCAGGGTTTTAATGTACAAACAATTGATCAAATGCTTCTACATAAACACAAGGAATGAAGGCATAGCATCATGTCATTTGAGTTACATAAATCATATTTGCTCTTGAAAACAACTCCAAAATTCTGTCAATGCAAAAACAAAACTATACATGGATTATACTTACACCTCTCAAATGAAAAATCAATCTGATCTTATTCAACATGTAAGCAGATAATGTAGCTAATTCAATATTTTGTGTATGGCTTGTATTTTGACAAATATTTTTCCAATAATTATAGGATATTATCCAAGTACAAATTCTCTGATGTTGAGAACTGTTGGAGTAACAGTTAAAGGTTTTGTCACATGCTTTACAATTTTTTTTTGAGTTGGTGTTTCATTCTGTAACTCAGGATGGAGTGCAGTGGCACACTCATGGCCAACCCAGCATTGACATGCTGGGCTGTAGCAATTCTTCCTCAGCATTTCAAGTAGCGAAAACTACAGGCATGCACTTCGACATCTGGCTAATTTTTTGATTCATTGTAGAGACAAGGTCTCGCCAAGTAGTCCGGGCTGGTCACAAACCCGCAGGCTCAGGCAATCCACTCATCTCGGCATACCAAACTGCTGGGATTGCAGGCTGAACCACCAAGCCGGTTCTCATTCTTTACATTTTCAGGGATTCCCTGTAGTATGAATTTTCTGATGTCGGATAAGATGTGAATGCCACAGAAAGACTTTGTCACATTTTTTACATTTGTAGGATTTTCCTTGAGTATGAATCCTCTTATGTTAAGCAAGTCCTGTTTAAGAGCAAAAGGGTTTGTCACATTCTTCACATTTCTAGCGTTCTTCTCCAGTATGGACACTTATATGGTCAGTACATCTTTTCTTTTTTGTTTGTTTGTTTGTTTGAGTTGGAGTCTCACTCTGTCACCCAGACTGGAGTGCAGTGGCTGCTACCGGCCACCGCAGCCTCGACCTGCTGGGCTCCAGCGATCCTTCCGCCTCAGCCTTCCACGTAGCCGGAATTACAGGCATGCGCTACCATGCCCGGCTGATTTTTTGATTTATTGTAGAGATGAGATCTCGCCTGCCCAGGCGGTTCTCGAAATCGCG
Organism: Cephalopachus bancanus; assembly: GCA_027257055.1. Taxonomy (NCBI): domain Eukaryota; kingdom Metazoa; phylum Chordata; class Mammalia; order Primates; family Tarsiidae; genus Cephalopachus; species Cephalopachus bancanus. The sequence continues at coordinate 91,065 of JAPVLO010001931.1, forward strand.
GGCTCAGGCAATCCACTCACCTCAGCCTCCCAAAGGCGCGGGATTACAGACTGAGCCACCGAGCCTGGCAGTACATCTTTTCTAAGTGAAAAAGGCTTTGCCACATTCTTTACATTTATAGGGTTCCTCTCCACTATGGACTCTCTGATGTTGAGAACGACTTGAGCACCTACTAAAAACTTTGTCACATTCTTCACATTGGTAGGGTTTCTCTCCAGTATGGACTCTCTGGTGTCGAATGTGACTTGAGTATCTACTAAAGCTTTTGTCACATTCTTCACATTTGTAGGGTTTCTCACCAGTATGGATCCTCATATGTCCAATAAATCCGATTTTAGTGCACAAGACTTTGCCACATTCTTTACATTTGTAGGGTTTCTCTCCAGTGTGGACTCTCTGATGCTGAATAAAACTTGAGTACCAATTAAAGGCTTTGTCACATTCTTCACATTTGTAGTATTTCTCTCCAGTATGGATACCCATATGTTCAGTACATCTTCTTTTAGTGGAAAAGGCTTTGCCACATTCTTTACATTTGTAGGGTTTCTCTCCAGTGTGGACTCTCTGATGCTGAAAAAAACTTGAGTACCAATTAAAGGCTTTGTCACATTCTTCACATTTGTAGCATTTCTCTCCAGTATGGATACCCATATGTTCAGTACATCTTCTTTTAGTGGAAAAGGCTTTGCCACATTCTTCACATTTGTAGGATTCCCCTCCAGTATGGACTCTGGTTTGTCCACGAAGTCCTTTAAGCATGGAGAAATCATTGTAATGTTTCAGGAAAAAAATGTATTATAATTACTTATAAAAGGTTTTCATGAGAAAATTTTAAGGAATAACCATGTAAATAATTGTACCGAATCCCACAAAATATATTATTAATATACTGCTGTTATTTTACACAAAAGAAAAAACAGTAAGTTACCCTTTATTAGAAAAAAAAAAAACTTTGTTTCTAAATACTGGAGACAACACGAATATTATAAAATATGATATGAAACACTGATACATAAATGAACCACTGGGAATATTTAATACTAGTGTACATGTACACGTTGAGGAAAGCAGATGGAAATGCTAATGAAAACTACATGCAATAAACTTAAACATAAAGACATTAAATTTAGGGGCTTACCAATTATCTAATTCACTTTTTATTTAATATGTAAATTCAAGTATGGCATTTCAGAACTTTTCAAACTAAAATTACAGGTAAACTAATATATGGCAAATTAAAAAGATGAAATGATATAAAACATATTCCTAGTACTTTTTATGCTAAAAAAGACAAAATTGTAAAATGATATTTAAAGAAAAAGGTAACAATAGGGAATTAACTGTATGACAATTTTTTTAAATGTTTTATTTTAAAGATGTGGGGTAGAATTCAGGATTAGGTATACAAATGCTCGTTTTGCAGGTACCCTTGTTGATGAGGTGTGCCCTTCTCTCCCTTGGTAGTTTCCCTCAACTGTGAATCTCCCCCCCCCAGCAGTTTCGCACTATCACTTTCTTAGAGTATTATAAATGTTCAAGTTTGGCAATGTTTTAAGTTCACTTTGCAGACTTTTAAGACTTCAGTGAGGTGAATAGATACATTATATATATTACACAACAGAGATATTTAGGCAAATACAGTTTAAATTTGTAACTTAGTTCATACTAAGAAAAGGGAAAGTTTAATGTAATGAAAGATTCAATTATCTTCAATTTAATGTAATGCTTTGTGCTCTGAAAAAAATTACTCAGTCAGCCCAAGCAATTTGTTAAGACTATCAGGTGAGGTAGCACCTGTCTGTAGTCCTGGTTACTTAGAAGGCTGAGGTAGAAGAATCACTAGAGCCCAGCAGGTTGATGCTGGAGTGACTGTGAGTGTAACACTGCACTCCAGCCTAGGTGACAGAGTGAGACGTGAACTCAAGAAATTAAAAAATTAATATAAATGCCTGTAGGATCATGTTTGAAACCTTCATAGAACAAGATATTATACAGCTGGGCACAGTGGCTCACACCTGTAATCCCAACAATTTGGGAGGTGGAGGTGAGAGGCTCTCCAGAACCCAGGGGTTTCAGGTCAGCCTGGGCAACTTGGTGAGACATTGTCTCTAGGATAAATCAAAATTGGCTGAGCATGGTTGCACACACCTGTGGATCCAGCTACTTCAAAGGCTGAGATGGAGGGATCCCAGAGTACAGCAGGTCAAGGCTAAGGTAGGCAAGAACATGCCACTGCACTGCAATGTGTGTGACAGAGTGAAGACTCAAGAAAAGCCAAAAAATGGGACATTATAATGTAGAAAATATGTGACATACCTGCCCCTAGTGCTCTTGGGATTTCTAAACCCAATCCCAATTACTCCACTACTCCCCTTATACAATTTTGACATGTGACGTAAACAGATCCTTTTAATTTTTTTTTTTTTTTTTTTTTGAGTCAGTATCACTCCATTGCCTAGGCTGGAGTGCAGTGGCATGCTCATGGCAATTCCTGCATCGACTTGCTAGGCTCAGTCCATCCTTCTGCCTCAGTCTTCAAAGTAGCTGGAACTACAGGCAAGTGCTACTGTGACCGGCTAATCATTTGATTTATTGTAGAGATGACATCTCGCCAAGTTGCCCAGGCTCATCTTGAACCCACGGATTCAGGCAATCCCCTTACCTTGGTCCCCAAACCTGGTGGGATTACAAGCTCGAGACACTGGGTCTGCCCACAGATCTTTTTAAAAGGCTGAAAATAGGAGTCCCTAGAAATGTGTTCAGAATTTCCTAAAACTCACAAAGGAATGGAAGAGGAGTCTTGTCATGCTGTGCATCAAAAGGATAAAGCTCTCACTGTGAAAATGCTGGAAACACATTGAAAAGGAAACAGAAGAGGTAGAATTGAACAGCATATGCAAAAAGAGATGTCTCTCTGTGGCAGGCAAAAATTATTCTCATTGGAGAAGAGCTTCCCAATCCACATTTTAAATTGTGGCTTCTTATTTGACACTTGGACCTGACATCTGTGTCATCTGCATACATATTCCCATCTACTTGAGGATATGGTTATTGTCTTCTCTCTTTGTATATTACAGAGCTATTTCTTTTTGTCCAGAAAGGTGACCAGGTATGGCCACATGCCCTTCTTTTCTCAGAAACCACAATGGACTCAGGAGAAAACTTCCAACTCTTAATTATCTCCCTTAGGAGAGGACTGCAACAGTAATCATGTGTTCAAAATGTATGCTTTTTGTGGAGATGTGTGATGACTGGATTTTGTCACACTTGACATGGAGCAAACAAGATAATAATGGAGCATTGTGGATGACACCTCTGTGTCTAAAGAGAAGAAAGGTGAATACTTGTTATAGCACCAGAATAACTGCAATTCCACAGAGTATACTGGTGAAGCAAAACATTATGAAATCTGAAAATGAAAATCAGGATATTCTCTTAAACTCAAAAAATACACAAGTCTAGAATCAAAACTCCCTGAAAACATATCTGAAAAGCACCAGAATCAATAGCCTAGCTGATTAGCCTCAGTTTTCCATTGTACAAAGACAGAGTTTTAATTACTGTAAAAGTCAGCTGACAGTTAATTTTTGTCACCCACAAAGTAGTGCAGTGACATGCTTGTTGTCACTGCAACCTTGACCTGCTGGACTTAGGTGATCCTTCAGCCTCAGCCTTCCACATAGCTGAAATCACAGGCACTTTCTTCCACACCTATCTAGGCAGCTGCATTTTACATCTCCAAATCTCAATTATCCCGAAATCTAAAATTATCCCGGGGGGGGGGTGTGTGGTGGTGTGTGTGGTGTGTGGGGGTGTGTGTGTGTGTGGGTGTGTGTGTGTGTGTGTGTGTGTGTGTGTGTGTGTATGTGTCCAAAAACATAGCCCAGTTGAAGGAACAATAATTCTCCAGAAATTCACCTGAAGAAAACAAACATCTTTGCATTGGCTGGGCACAGTGGCTTAGCCTGTAATCCCAGCACTTTGGGGATTGAGGCAAGAGGATTACCTGAGCCCACAGGTTTGAGACTAGACTGGGCAACTGGGTGAGACCTCATCTCTACAATAAACCAAAAATTAGCTGGGCATGGTGACGATTGCCTGTGTTTCCAGCTACTTGGAAGGCTGATGTGGAAAGACTACCTGAGCTCTGGAGGTCAAGGCTGTGGTGGCCATGAGTGTGCCACTGCACTCCAACCTTGGCAACAGAGTGAGACTCCCACTCAACAACATAAGAAAGAATGATAGTAAACCTTTACCATTCAGTAAGTACTTTAAATACCTGAATTACTTAAAATGAATGATAGATTAGCAAAAATCATTACCTAACAATATGCTGTCTTTAAAAGATTTACTTTAGCTCCAAAAAGTCAAACAAGCTGAGAATAAGAAAATGCAAAAAGATACAGTACATCCCCCACATACAAGCCAGTTTCATTTCGAGAACACATCCAACACGGTTTTCTTAGATATTCAGCTAACACAATTTGGTATGCAACTGTGCTGTAATAGGTGTATAATACTTTTCCCACAAAAAAATACATAAAAATCACCCAAACACACAAAAACAGCAAAAAATAAAGCAAACATGAAAAATAAAGAAAAAAAATCATTTATGTAATTGGACATGAAAACGTATGTTTGCATCTTTGAAAGTTCACAACTTGAAGGTTCATATGTAAGAGACTTATTGTATTCTACACAAATAATAAGACAGGATTGCCACATCATATCAGACAAAACACACAGTAAGTGAAAAACTGTCACAATAAGCAAATAATGGTATAATATAAAAGGGGCAATTTACTAGAAATCTATAGCTAGTAATGATGTGAATGCAACTAATATCATAATTCCCAAATATATGGTGCAAATATTGATAAAGCAAAAAACACACAGCAAACTCAAAGAATCAAAACTCCACTTTCAATAATAAACAGAAATGCCCGCTAAGAGATCTATAAGGAAACAGAGGACTACAGGTTAGGCTGAGGTGGAAAGATCTGAGCCCAGCCTAAAAGAGATGAGTAAGACCACAACACAAAAAGAATTTACAAATTTAGTATCACTGTCAATTTTACCCACAGGGATATAAAATTCAATGTAATTTCTATGAAAATTCCAATGATACTTTTCTTTGCAAATATAGCTTTTTAAATTCTGGATGGGCTCAGTGGCTCACCCTGTAATCCTAGCACTTTAGGAGGCTGAGGCAAGTGGATTGCCTCACTCCACAGACTAGAATCAGTCTGGGAATGCTGATGAGACCCTGTCTCTACACTAAAACTCAAAAATGAACTGGGCATGGGAGTGTGCACCTGTAGTTCCATTTACTTGGAAGGATTGCTGGAGCACAGCAGTTCAATGCCAGGATGGCTGTAAGCATGCCACTGCACTCCAGCTTGAGCAACAAAGTGAGACTCCACTCAAAAAAAAGTTTAAAATCCTAAAATTTACATAAGATATCAAGGATTATAAATAGCCAAAATAGGACTGGGCTCAGTGGCTCAGCCTGTAATTCCAGCACTTTGGGAGGCCGAGGTAAGTGGATTGCCTGAGCCCGCAGGTTCGAGACCCGCCTGGGCAACTTGGCGAGACCTCATCTCTACGATAAATCAAAAATTAGCCGGGCGTGGTAGCGCACACCTGTAATTCCAGCTACTTGGAAGGCTGAGGTGAAAGGATCACTGGAGTCCAGCAGGTCGAGGCTGCAGTGGCCGGGAGCGGCCACTGCACTCCAGTCTGGGTGACAGAGTGACACTCCAACTCAAAAAAAAAAAAAAAAAAGCCAAAATACCTTTGGAAAAAAGAGGAGCAAAGTTAGAGGCATCACACTTCCTGATTTTAAAATATATTACTGGCTGGGTGCAATGGAGCATGCCTATAATCCCAGCACTCCTGGAGGTTGAGGTGAGAGAATTGTCTGAGTCCACATCTCTAAAATGAATCAAAAACTTAGCCAGGCTTGGTGGCGCATATCTGTCATTCCAGTTACTTGGAATGCTGAGGCAGAAGGATCTCCTGAGCCCAGTAGGTCAAGGCTGTGGTGGCTGTCAGTGTGCCACAGCACTCCAGCCTGGGTGACAGAGTGAGACTTCAACTCAAAAAATTAAATTAAAAATATACATATATATGTATATCACAAAGTTACAGAAAAATGTGGTACTGAAATACAGGAACAAACAAATAATGAAACAGAATTGAAAACTTCAAAATAAACCCCTATGAATAAAATTAAATGACTTTCAATGAGGTTGATATGACCACACAATTTAACAGTCTTGTAAAAGTGATAGTAGACAAAGGAAAATATTATAAAGGACTCTTCCATCATGCAAAAATTATCTAAAATGATAAAAAGACAAATGCAAAACCTATAAAGTTATTAGAATCAAATCTAGGATGGAGATTAAGACACTGATCTTGACAGTACTTCCTTAGACCTGGCATCGAAAGCATTAGCAACAAAAAAAAGTAAAATGGGACTAATGAAACAAAGTAAAAAACCTTAACATGAGGTGAGTGGATTGCCTGAGTCCGCGGGTTCGAGACCCGCCTGGGCAACTTGATGAGACCTCATCTCTACAATAAATAAAAAAATTAGCCAGGTGTGGTAGCGCGCACCTGTAGTTCCAGCTACTTGGAAGGCTGAGGCGGAAGGATTGTCGGAGCCCAGCAGGCGAGACTGAGGTGGCCGGGAGCGGCCACTGCACTCCAGTCTGGGCGATGGAGTGAGACTCCAACTCAAAAAAAAAAAAACCTTAACAAAATGGGAAACATTCAGTGGAGTAAATGTGTCTCTGAAAGAATAAGAGAAAACATTTGCAGTTTACGTATTAGATGAGTTGAAATTCAGAATATATAAGTAATTTCTAAAACTCAACAGAAATTGAATAACATGATTTTAAAAATGGACCAAGAATAGAAAATTCACTTCTCCCAAGATCTACAAGTGACCAACAATTTTTTTTTCCTTTTTAGAAAGTGGGAATTGGGGCCACACCTCAACAAAACGGGTACCTGCACAATGCATATTTGTATACCTAACCCTAAATACTACCCCACAATTTTAAAATAAAAAATTTAAAGGTGAAAAAAGAAGACACCTCAGAACATAAATTTGAATTCCAAAGAAAAAGTAAACAAAAGGCAAGATGTATTAAGAGAACAGAAAAGCTCCCACAGTGGGAGGGGACCTGAAGGGGATGCCCCAGAAACCATTTCAAAAGATGTTGAAGTGACAAATGCTGACAGAAACACAAAGTGAAGACACGATGACATACAACCTCACAGCCATTAGGATGACCACTATCAAACAAACAAAATCACAAGTGCAGTAAAGGATGTGGAAAAATTGGAACAATTGGGCACTGTTCCTGGGGGGAAAAATGATGCAACTATTATGAAAAGTAAGATGAAAATTCCTCAAGAAATTAAAAGCAAGTTTATCCTACGATCCAGCATTTCCATTTTGGGTATCTACCCAAAGTATGAAAAGCACACCTGAAACAGATATTTGCACACTCATGTTTATTGCAGCATTATATACAAAATCCAAAAGGTGAAAACAACCTAAATGTCCCTCAATGAATAGATAGAGAGAATGTGGCATATATACAAGCAGAATATTATTCACCCTTAAAAAAATTTTTGTAGGCTGGGCTCGGTGGCTCAGCCTATAATCCCAGTGCTTTGGGAGGCCGAGGTGAGCGGATTGCCTGAGCCCGTGGGTTCGAGACCCACCTAGGCAATGTGGCGAGACCTCATCTCTACAATAAATCAAAAATTAGCTGGGCGTGGTAGCACGCGCCTGTAGTTCCAGCTACTTGAGGTGGAAGGATCGCCAGAGCCCAGCAGGCAAGGCTGCAGTGGCCAGGAGTGGCCACTGCACTCCAGTCTGAGCAACAGAGTGAGACTCCAACTAAAAAAAAAAAAATTTGTTTCCCAGACTCGGCGGCTCAGCCTGAATTCTAGCACTTTGGGAGACTGAGGCAAGTGGATTGCCTGAGCCCGTGGGTTCAAGACCAGCACGGACAACTTGGCCAGACCTCGTCTGTATAATAAAATAAAAAATAACTGGGTGTGGTAGCACATGTTTGTAGTTCCAACTACTCAGAACGCTGAGGCAGAAGGATTGCTGGATTCCAGAAGGTCAACACTGGGGTGGCCATGAATGTCCCCCTGCACTCCAACCTGATTAAGGAGTGAGACTCCAACTCAAAAAAAAAAAAAACCTCTGTTGGCCAGGTGTGGTAGCTTAGCCTATAATCCAAGCACTTTGGGAACCTAAGATAAGAGGACTGCTTGAGCCAAGGGTTTCAAGACCCTCTCGGGCAACTTGGTGAGACCTCATGTGTATAAAAAATAAAAAATGAGCCGGGCACAGAAGTGCACACCTGTAGTTCCAGCTACTTGGAAGACTGAATGGAAGGGTTACCCAGCAGGTTGAGGCTGCGTTGGCTGAGTGTGCCACTGTACTCCAGCCTGGGTGACAAAGTGAGACTCCAACTTAAAAAAAAATTTTTTTCCATGTGTTACAGTAAGAATAAATCTTGTGGTCATTATGGTAACTTAAATCCACACTATCCTCCAGACATGGTAGCTCATGCTGGTAATTCCAGCATTTTGGGAGGATGACACAAGAGAATCACCCAAGTCCAGCAGCAGTTCAAGACCAGCCTGAGCGGTTGATATGACACCAGAAGTACAGTATCAAAAGCAAGCAGAGCCTGGGCTCGGTGGCTTAGCCTGTAATCCCAGCACTTTGGGAGGTTGAAGTGAGTGGATTACCTGAGCCCATGGGTTCAAGGCCCACCTGGGCAACTTGGCAAGACCTTGTCTCTATAATAAATAAAAAACTAGCTGGGTGTGATAGCGCATGCCTGATTCTGGCTACTAGGAAGGCTGAGGTGGAAGAGTCACAAGAGCCCAGCAGGTCGAGGCTGCAGTGGCTGGGAGCATGCCACTGCAATCCAGTCTCAAAAACAAAAACAAAAAAAGCAAGCAGAAACAAGTTGGACTGCATCAATATAAAAAACTTCTGCACAGTAAAGAAAACACTAAGAAGGCTTAAGGATAAGAGAAAATATTTGCAAATCATGCATCTGATAAGAGTTTAAATCCAATATATACACAGAACTCATACAAATCAAAGACCAAGCAATTAAATGATAATCACTTGACTGAAAGAATCAATAGTTAATTTTCTAATAAAGACCATTGCCAACAGGTATCTATTTTTAAAGTGGTGCTCAACATAACCAATCACCAGGCAATTGCAAATAAACACACTGATGAGACATCATTTCACTTTTGTTAGGATGGCTAATATCAACCAGAAGAGAGATAAGTGTTGACAAGAATGTGAAAAAAATGAAATCCTGTACACTGTTGATGAGTTTTAAACTGGTAGAGTCATTATGAAAACCATTATGACCAGTCTTTTCAAAAAAATATATAAGCCACCATACAATCCAGCAATCTCTTCTGTGCATATAACCAACGGAAATTAATTCAATATCTCAAAGTATCTACAACCCTACATTCACTGCAGCATTTATCACAATGGCCAAGCTAACAAAACAACCTAAATGTCTGTGAATGCTGAATGAATTAAAAAACTATGCTGCATAAATACACAAAAAAACAATTCAGCCATTAAAAAAAAATAGAATCCTGCCATCTCAACATCATGGACAAAATTGTAAGATATAACACTAAGTGAAACAAGAGCAGCACACAAAGGCAAATAGTGCATGACTTCACTTACATGTGGAATCAAAAAAGCTTACACATATAAAGGGAATGGAGAAAGTCCAACCGTGGTGCCACGGACACAGGTGGGTGAAATACTGTTCAAAGGGTACACGATTTCACTTATAAATGACTTTAAAAGATCTAATGTATAAAAGTGACTATAGTTAATAAGGGCTTTTCTACTTAAAAAATTTGCTGTACCTGCCTAATGAACATTTGTACACCTAAGACTGAATTGTATCCTACATCTTAAAAAATAAAAGTTTTGCTGAAACAGCAAACCCGAAACTTTCCCATTTAAAAAACTAAAAGGGCAACTACATGTGCTGATAGATATTTTCACTAACATCATTGAATTCATTGATTCACAATGTATAAACATGTGAAATCATTTCATTGCATACAATAAATAAAGATTAAAGACCAGGCGCAGTGGCTCACACTTATAATCCCAGCACTTATAGAGGCCAAAGTGAGAGGATTGACTGAGGTCATGGGTTCGATACCAGCCTGGACAACTTGGTGAGATCTCATCTCTACAATAAATCAAAATTTAGCCAGGCAAGATGGTGTGTGCCCATAATTCCAGCTAGGCGGAAGAATCAACTGACCACAGCAGGTCAAGTCTGCAGTGGCTGTGAGCATGACACTGCACTGCAGTTTGGGTGACAGAGTTAGACTGAAATAAAAAAAATTAAGCAATTTTTATTTGTGAAAAACTGCACATGTTAATAATGATGTATATGTGTACATATGTGTATATAGGTATATAGCCCTAAGCTTCACACTAAACAAAATATTTAAATGAGTTATTTAAAAAACAGGATAACATGTGAGAATTTAATGTGTTTACCAATGCTCTAACTGATACAATGAACTGAAAAAATTTGGCATTTAGAGTTTAAAAAAATCTCAGTTCACACTAAAAATTTTTTAAAATAAAATAACAATATGGTTTCTTCTAATTAGGGAAATACTCTGTGTTTTGGCAAAATTGTTTAATATGAATTTCTATAAAATAACATTTTAAACCTCCCTAGGACTAGAAATCATAAGGCAGAAAACAAACAACTGTCCATGGTGTTCCTGGGATTTCTGAACCAAATAAGAAAATCAGAACTATTCTCACACATTTTAGAAATGATGCAAAAAGATAACTTAAAAAATAGTTTACAGCCGGGCATGGTGGCTTATGCCTATAATCCCAGCACTTTGGGAGGCACTGGTGAGAGGACTGTCTGAGCCTACAGGTTCAAAACCAGCCTGGACAACTTGGCCAGACCACATCTCTATAATAAAATAAAAAAAATTAGCCAGGTGTGGTGATGTGTGCCCATAGTACCAGGTATTTGGAAGGTTGAGATGGAAGGATTGCCTTAGGCTGTGGTGGCTGTGAGCATGACACTGCACTCTAGCCTGCGTGACAGAGTGAGACACCAACACAAAAAACAAAGAAAGGTGATTAGGAGTTTCTAAAGAGTAAGCAGACATTCTCACATTCCCAAAAGCAACTTCCCAAAAGAAGATCCATTAGATCATGCAATCCTTATGAACCATTAAGAGGACTTTGACTTTCACTGTAACCTTCAAATGGGATCACTGAAGAGGAAGTGAAGGTTTTGGAGAACTTCAGAGCATGAAACAGAAAGAGAAAGATACCCAGGCTTCCCAGAAACCATTTCCCTTAAGCAGACTCCTTCCCAAACAACATTTCAGACTCGCCTTACTCGACATTTTATATGTGCTTCACTCACTCTCACCTACCTGTAGTTTTCTCTAACATGTTGTGTCTCTTCACATTCCAGGGTTTGTTCCTTTGCTCCAAACACACAATCAGGTCTGGCTTAGAGACAGCAAGGCCTGTTTTAGTAGAAAAAATAACTCTTGCTGGGATTCTCCAGTGACTGAACTTGTACTGTGCTCAATAGAGAAAACATTATGCAATGGGATTCTCAAAAATGAGTCCCAAAATACTGTTTCCCAACAGAGCCTTTATAACATTTAGGAAGAATGTTCAATTTGTGAGTCCTTAGCTAAGTGGCGGGAAATACAAAATTGATGACAGCAATTAGTTTTTAGCTGTGGGCAATGATATTGTATGCCACTAAATTTTTGAACTTATCATTAACCTAGAAGACATCAATTATCTTCAACATTTTCTTTGCCAAGAAGTCACCACATTTTCTGTGAAAGCAGGAATTTGAAGCTCATTCAAATAAAGCAGAAAGTCCCAAGAAACAGGAAATCCTTAGTATGGAGGAAGAATTGCGTGTTGAGGTTCTCCTCACCCAGGGAGACCAGGTTTCTGTGGTTCTCCATCATCACATTCCTGTACAAAGTCTGCTGAGCAGGGTCCAGGCATTCCCACTCCTCCGGAGAGAATTCTATGGCCACATCCTTGAATGTCATCAGCCCCTGAAAATAACACACATTTACCAAGTTTGGATGGGCATTATTCTTCATTGAACTCTAGGTGAAACAGTAGTGAAGACAACTGTTTCTAACTAATATGGCACCTGGAATTAAGCAATAAGATAGCTTTTAACACATAAATATTTGCATAGATATTTAAATCTGAGGAAAAAAGATGGAATAAAATCCACTCAGCACAAATTCTGTACTTATGTGAATGATACACTATAAAATTCGGGCACCAAGGCAGGCCTGTATATTTATTGTGTAAATTTTCATGAAACAGTATAAGTTGTATACATTGCCCAGATGGCAAACTCAGTGACTTAGAAAATCCTTCTAAAGTTGTTTTTAGAGAGAAAATATAGTTTATTTAAAAGGAAATTAGAGAAAGAGAGAGATTCACCTCCCCCTGGTAGGAGGAGAAAGCCAGGAAACATGGTGACAACCAAAACTCAAAGGGCACAAGCCACACCAGAGTCTAGCAAGACGATGGTGAGGATGTTCTGGCAATGGCACTCTAAAGTTTGAATGTGTACAACAATGAACTGAATATTGTTAAAGTGCAGATTCTGATTCAGGAGGTCTGAGGTAAAACCTAGAGTGTCTGCAGTTTTTTTAGTTGGTGGTTTCACCCTTTCACCCATAGCTCACCAAAGTCTCAACCTCCTGGTATAAAAAGATCCACATTCCTCAACCTCCCATGTAGTTAGGACTACTGGCACACACCACCATGTCGAGATCTTTTTTGACTTTTTGGGTAGAGATTAGGTCTGGCTGTATTGCCTAGGCTAATCTTTAATTCTTAGGCTCAAGGGATTTTCCTGCCTCAGCCTCCTAAAGTGCTGGGATGATAGGCATGAGGCACACTGCTTGACCTGACTTTCTGCATTTCTAACAAGTTCACCAATTATGTTAGTACTTCTGGCCCAGTAAGAATATTTTGCAAAATCTACCAAGTGGAAGATACTGCGTTTATCTCAGTTTATTTGACCAGTAAACAAAGGTGAGTGCCTTCATTTTCAAAAGCAAACTATATGCAAAGAAATAAAACATGAAAGGAGAGCTTCCAGATTAAATGTGATGATCTTTGGAAAATCTCCCCAAGTTATATACTAATCATAAAAAAAGTTAACCTTAAAGTGAAAAAGTCAGATGTCACCTTAATCAAAAAATTTCTAATAGTGTCTTTAAATTTGTTTGCTTTTAGCACTCTAGAGAACAAGTTACATCTAATAATTCTTTATTTAGACCTTCCTGAGTTATTCTGGATATTAACTGCCATATGTTTAGATGTGTGTTTTATTAACCCGGTTTTCCTTTTAACTAATGGTGCATCTAGAAAAATTCTTAATAGTAGATGTTCCCATATTTCTAACTACTTGGTAGTCTGAGGTTGAAGTATCACCTTGTCTTAACAGGTTGAAACTATGGGGGCCAGGAACACACCATAAACCTAAAGCCTGGGTGACACAATGAAAAAGTGACCATTTTTTATTAATATCTGAGAATCTACCCCATCTCCAATAGGAGTCTTGGGGATCCATGCCTTCCTATGTTTCACAGTCACAAGGGAACATTTGTAATGTAATGAATTCATGGTGAGAACTATTTATGGCAGCTTAGAAGCATGAATGAAGAGAACAGGGAGACACCTGTGTTTTGTAGGGAAGCAGTGTTTATCAGAGTTCCTTGAACATCAGAAGAACAAAAAAGCAAGTCAAAATGAACTCATTAGGCAGAACTATCACAAGTAGAGAAGTAACGGTTTGCAGATTCTAAAATCATGACATTTGAGTAAAAATAGTGGACACAGCACCTAACTTGTGACACAGACCTGAGAATCAGACATTTCTTCCTCTTCCTCCCTTCACTGGGATTTGTTTTCAGGTGAGGTTATCTGGACATGTTACACCTACATGTTGAGAAAAAGACTTTTTACAAATTAAATTTAGTTAATTTATTATTATTATTTTTTTGTGTTGCAGTGGCATGCATGCTCACGGCCACTCCAGCTTCAAACTGCTGGGCTCCAGCCATCCTTCTGCATCAGCCTTTTAAGTAGCTGAAACTACAGGGGCATGCTACAACACCCGGCTAATTTTATTTATTGTAGAGATGACATCTCGCAAAGTGTTCAGAGCTAGTCTTGAATTCATGGGCTCAGGCAATCCACTCGCCTCAGCCTCCCAAATTACTGGTATTACAGGCTGAACTATTGAGTCTGACCACTTAATTTATTTTTTAAGTGAGGGTCTGTCACCCTGGCAGGACAAACACACAGTATGGAATTGAATCCCCCAGCAGTCTGGGATGTGGGTACTAAGTATCCTTTAGTTCCTAGGATTTACATGAAGGACCCAGGCTATTTCTTCTTGTTTCTTATCAATGATTTTAAAATAAAGTATATCAAAAAGAAATCTTTCACTTCTCTCTAATCTACTTTCTAAATGAAGTATACTTCCAATCTAAACATAAAAGTGTATCAAATACTACATACCACAAGTTGGAAGGGATATAGAAACAAAGGGTGGAGTGCAGTTCATGAGGGATTTTTCACTATTGTGTTTTTACTTTTTTATAACTTGAGGAGCGATTTCTGGATTTACAGGAATGAAGAACAGCTGGGTGGGATGGCTCCAGAAACAGGTGTTAATGAAAAAAAGCAATGAAAACTCTAACACACAGTTATTTGCTCCCATTTATCTGCTTTTGGTTGTGTGAAAATGGTGACCACCAGCTTGGGAGAGAAACTGGAGCCAGGCTCGGTGGCTCAGCCTGTAATCCCATGCCTTTGGGAGACTGAGGTGAGTGGATTGCCTGAGCCCACGGGTTCGAGACCCGCCTGGGCAGCAAGACCTCATCTCTACTATAAATCAAAAAATCAGCCGGGCGTGGTAGCGCATGCCTGTAATTCCGGCTACTCGGAAGGCGGAGGCGGAACGATCGCCGGAGCCCAGCAGGTCGAGGCTGCGGTGGCCAGGAGCAGCCACTGCACTCCAGTCTGGGCGACAGAGTAAGACTCCAACTCAAAAAAAAAAAAAGAAACTGGGAGTAGCTACCCAAAACTCTGACCTCTTCTGATCAGTCCTGTGATGGTAGATTTCAGGATGGAGACAGACATGGGGGAGGCTTAGAAAAGGGTGGATCTGGGCAGGGATGGAGCAAGGAGTGAGCCCGAGTTAGGATTCTGATATTGGTGCCTCTGGGGTGTTGCCCGTCTGTATTTCCTAAGCCTGTCCAAGAGAAACTTGACTACCAGTGTGTGTATAATTTTAATCTATGAAAGTCACTTCCTTCCTTGTCCATTTTATAACATGTAATAATAAGCAATTGCAACAAAAGCCATCAGGCTTTGCCAGGACAATAATATTAGAAGCTAAAGAGTTTTTCTAAGAAGGTTAAAAACAACAGAAATAGTAATAATGAAAACACAACTCTTCTGTACACGAATGGCCCTTCAGGCAGTGACATCAGAACTCACAAAAACAACAGAAGAGAAGACCCCAAAAAGGGCCAGGTCCCCCAACTGCCCCCTTTTATGTACCACATGGTGTTGAATTCAATCATTTACCCATGTAAAAAAGATGAAAAGTTTCTGGGCTGCAGAGACCTTGACCTCTTCATTTGTTCTTTCAGAGACCATGTGACATGGAGGTAATTGATTTATCAGTTTGCTTCTCCAGATCTCCTCTTCCATCTTCACCTACCAGGAAACTGGAGCAAATCTTATCTGGGTACCAATCCTAGTGCCAATCCATGGCATGTTCATGGAAGGTTTTGTTATTTAAAACAAGCATAAAAGAAATAATGCACTTAAAGTATTATCTTGGCTTCTTTAGATCACATCACTCAATGGACTCAGACTTTCTATAAGAATAATAAAAATCTAGGTGGGCATGGTGGCATGGGTCTGCAGATACAGCTACTTGTAAGACTGAGGAGGCCATGAGTGTGTCACTGCACATCAGCCTGGTCAGCAAAAGTGAGATACGACTCAAAAAAAAAAAAAAGTTCATGATTGGTGGCTCAGCATGTAATACCAGCACTTTGGGAGGCCAAGGCAAGTGGATTGCCTGAGTCGGTGTGTTCATGATCAGCCCAGGCAAGTTGGTGAGACCTCTTCTACACAATATATCAAAAAAATCAGCCAGGTGTGGTACTGCATGCTTATAGTTCCAGTGACTTGGAAGACTGGGTGGAAGGATTGCTAGAGAACAGCAGGTTGACACTAGAATGGCCATTAGTGTGTTATGGCCCTCCAATATGGGTGATGGAATAAGAACCCAACTCAAAAACAAAAACAAAAAAATAAAAGAAAAATCTTACACCCAAGTCATGGAATAAAATTCTTAAATACTTGGACACACTGGAATTGTTATAGGCTGAAAAGAGGTCATTTTGGTTGTATTAGAACAGTCATTTAGAAAGTCTTAAACTTGTACTCTCTTGCAGCTGAGTTGGGGCAAAAATAAAAGACGTTTGGATTCAAAAGTATACATTTTTCCTATTGGACACCTTATCACCTAGCATGCCTTTGCCCAACTGGCCAATCTTATCCTGTATCCACTGCTGGTGCCGAAAAAGAAACAGCCGAGCAAGTCAGATGACTTAATAATTAGACAGAAGTCAAAGGCTGACAACTTTGTGTCTGAAAACATGGAGTGGGCATTGCCCACCTCCCCTCCCCATCTGTAAATACAAAGACATGAAGTGTCCCAGTCAGGGTCTGGGAAAAATAGACTGTTACAATTGCTGTTCCCTTTCATCCAGATATAGAAATTGTATGCTCCATCCTCTGAAAAAACTGTAAAATAGCATATTGCAAATTCCCAAATATTATCTAAAATGTCAACATGAGGCCATCGTGGTGGTTCAGCCTGTAATCCCAGCACCTTGGCAGGCCAGGGCTAGAGGATTGCCTGAATCCAGGTGTTCAAGACCAGCCTGGACAACATGGTGAGAACGAATCTCTACAATAAATCATTTTTTAAAAGCTGGGTGTGGTAGTTGCAGCCACTTTGAAGGCTAAGGCAGAAGTATTGTCTAAGCCCAGCAGGTGGAGTCTGCGGTGGCCCTGAGCATGCCATTGCACTCCAGCCTGGGTGACAGAGTGGACTCCAACTCAAAAGATAAGTAATAATTATAAAATAAAATAAAATGACATGACCAGCAGATGTTGTGTCACATCAGTAGTCATGTATGAAAAACTGTGAAAGTAAATCCCGAGTTCTGCTAAAACTGCACATAGGGTTTGAGCCCAGGGTAGATGAAGGGCTATGAATTGGGGGTATAAATACTGGAATAAAGTTGTGTTCCTTTAAGGAGACTTATGGGCAATGATCCAGACCCATCTCCCAACAACCCAAAAAGAGAAATTAAGCACTCTCTATTCTCCCTGTGTCTCTGGTGATTAATTGGATCAAGCCACAACAGAACTAGGGGCAGATTTCATAAAGAAACTAAAAGGAAATGGGCTCAGTGGCTCAGCCTGTAATGCTGCACCTTGGGAGGCTGAGGTGAGTGAATTGCCTGAGCCCACAGGTTCGAGACATGCCTGGGCAGCTTGGTGAGACCTCATCTCTACAATAAATCAAAAAATTTGCCGTGCATAGTAGCACGTGCCTGTAGTTCCAGCTACTTGGAAGGCTGAGGTGGAAGGATCTCTGGAGCCCAGCAAGGTCGAGGCTGCGGTGGCCGGGGGTGGCCACTGCACTCCAGTCTAGGTGACAGAATGAGACTCCAACTCAAAAAAAAAAGAAAGAAACTAAAGGAAAGTAACTCAGGGAAGCAGTCTACTTTAGTCACAGCACCAATGAATTGAATACTCAGTAAATTCATCTCGTTCTCAAGCCTGGGGATCATTCTTGCTGTGAGACACAGCCCAGGGTGGCTGATGCCTAGGTAGTGATGAAGGGAAACTTGAGCAGCTAGGGTCTCAATTTTGTGAGCTTCACACTCTACCATTTACTCCTCTCAGCATAAAATGCTCAATCCTTCACAAATTCGCCAGAGACCAGAAGTCACCTGGAGTCAGTTCAAGATGCTAACCTGTGATAATTTTTTTTCTGACACCAAATGTGTGGAGTCTGCTGGACACAACCACTTCTCCAACACCAAGTGGTTGTCCAGCAATTCAAGTCTGTCACCACCTGGAGTTTGTAGAGACCCCACAAGTTCAGGGCTCAGTCCCATAACACAGCCCACACTATAAATGTCAGTTGCAAATCCCAGGGGCCATCTGTGCTTGTGAGCAACTGCTTACAAGTCAGGGACTCCCATAGTCCCTCCTGGCGTGCAATAATTTGATGGAATATTCACAGAATTCAGCAAGAACATTTCACCTCACTTCACCAGTTATAAAGGATACAACTCAGAAACAGTCTAGGAAAGTGATGTATAAGGCAAAGGGCAGTGGAAGGGGAGACGCGGCCCAAATGTCTGCAGTTCTAAGCCAGCTCTTAATCTCAGTCCCCTTTGTCCCCCCCCGCATATGAATAAAAAACAAACCAAAAGACACACAGCTTAAGATGGGTGTTTCAGACACTGACACATCCTCTTATCAGTTTGTTTAGTTTGGAATCTCACTTTATCACTCAGGCTGGAGTACAGTGGCATGCTCATGGCCACCACTGTGACCATCTGCTGTGCTCAAGCCATCCTTCTGCCTCTGCCACCAAGTAGCTGGAACTTACAGACACGAGCTACCAAGTCTGGCCAATTTTAAAATTTATTTTAGAGGTGAGGTTTCGTCAAGTTGCCCAGGCTGATCTTGAACCTGCAACTCAGGCAATCCACTCGTCTTGGCCTCCCAAAGTGCTGGGATTACTGGCTTAACCACTGAACCGGCCATCTTCTGTTTTAATGGCACTCCTAAATAAAGTGATACCCCTTGCCCCAACTCCTTCTTTCAACTTACTGGCTGTTCTGCCCTGAGCACAATGGGGTTGTAACCTGATTACACAAACTGCCAAAGACACTGATTACAGACCCAGGGAATTTTCACCTGGAGAGTCCAAATAAGGCAACTGCTTAGTTCTCACCCACCAGCAAATGCTCGTGGCTGGCTTTCCATTTTAGTCTGAATAACTCTCGGCTGCTCCCCTTGATACCAATAAATCAAAGCAGCGGGGAACTGACAGAAAGAAGTTTATTTCTGAGTTTGAATCCAGAGAGAAGAACCAGACTCAAGGTCTTTCTAAAATGGTTCTGCTTGGCCAGGCTTGGTGGCTTGGCCTCTGATCCCAGCATTTTGGGAGGCTGAGGTGAGAGGACTGCCTGAGCGCACGGTTTCAAGACCAATCTGGAAAACTTGACGAGACCTCGTCTCTACAATAAATCAAAGAAAAGCTGAGTGTGGTAGTGCACGCCTGCAGTCAGGATATTTGGAAGGTTAGGGAGGAAGGCTCCCCAGAACCCAGCAGGTCGACTCTGGGTTGGCCATGAGCATGCCACAGCACTACAGCCTTGGCGATAGTTTGAGACTCCAATGGAAAAAAATAAAAAGGAAATATGTTTATTTCTGAGTTTGAATCAAGGGGACAATGTCCAACTCGAGGTCTTTGTAAAATGGTTCTGCTTGGCGGGTCTCGGTGACTCAGCCTGTAATCCATCTTTTCGGAAGTCAGAGGTGATAGGATGGCCTAAGCCCAAGGGTTCAAGACCTGCCCGGGCAACTTGGGAGACCTCATCTCTACAATAAATCAAGAAAAGTTAGCCAGGCCTAATGGCGCAAGTCTGTGGTTCCAGTTTCCTAGAAGGTTGAGGTGGTAGGATCGCCTAAGTCCAGAATGTCGAGGCTGAGGTGGCCATGAGTGTGTCATTGCCATTCAGCCTGGGTGACAGAGTGAGATTCCTACTCAAAGAAGAAAAAAAAAAGAAGCCGGACTCAGTGGCTCAGCCTGTAATCCCGCGCCTTTGGGAGGCTGAGGTGAATGGATTGCCTGAGCCCGCGGGTTCGAGACACGCCTGGGCAGCGAGACCTCATCTCTACAATAAGTCAAATAATCAGCCAGGCGCGGTAGCGCATGCCTGTAATTCTGGCTACTCGGAAGGCTGAGCCGGAAGGATTGCTGGTGGCCGGGAGCGGCCACTGCATTCCAGTCTGGGCGACAGAGTGAGACTTCAACTCAAAAAAAAAAAAAAAAAAAAAGAAAGAAAGAGAACACAAGGGGACTCTCAGTCAAGTGCTCGGGAATGTGGAGAGCTTGAACCCCTCCTTGCCCTTCTCCAGGGGCTGTGGAGAAAAAGAGAACCGTTTGTGAACCTCTGCATCAACCCTGCCCCTTCTCATAGCCTTTCTCCCCAGGCCTTCCGGACCGCCACGCCACGAGCCCGGGCTGGGCTTCGGGATTCACGAACCGCTGCCGACCCAAAGTGACTCCTTCCCATGGTGAAGGAGCCTCCGTGTGACCTTGGGGAGAGAAGGGGCCGGGCGACAGGCCACCTCTCTCCCACCAGCCCCACATGCCCTTGGGATCCTGCCTAGGACCGCTCCCCCTGGCGCCCCGCACACCCCGAGCAGGGCTGAGAGAAGATTCCCAGAAAGGGATCTCACGGGGGAGGTTGCCCTGGACAGAAGATGCCGGGTCGCGTCCCACCCCACAGGCATCGAGAGGATGGGGCCTTGGCACCGGCGGGCCTGCTCCAGCCCGCTGCAGCTGGATCATCCGGGTCCATCCGCCTTTCCCCTCTCCCACCTGGCCCCGTACTCACCATCTCCCACCTTCTGGGTGTCCCGGCGTCCTCCCTAAGGATTCCCAGCACCTGAAAGTCACAGCGTGACAGACGCTGCAGCAGAGACACCGCGGACACCTGGAGAGCAGGATAGAGCGACAGAGACGACCGAGCTCTGTGCACAGGAGCAAGAGCAAAATGCCCGGTCCGAACCCGGAAGTCGCGCCCCCTCTTCCGGCTCGTATTTGATTGGGTAGGTCACACCACGGCATTCGTTGATAGGATAAGGCTCCAGAGCCCACCCTTCGGGCTTTGAGTGATAGGAGAGGCAGTCAGTCAGGGTCTCTTTGAGGCAACAAAGGCAGATTTCATTCTTTTTTTTTTTTTTTGAGTTGGAGTCTCACTCTGTCGCCCAGACTGGAGTGCAGTGGCCGCTCCCGGCCACCGCAACCTCGACCTGCTGGGCTCCGGCGATCCTTCCGCCTCAGCCTTCCAAGTAGCCGGAATTACAGGCATGCGCTACCACGCCCGGCTGATTTTTTTGATTTATTGTAGAGATGAGGTCTTGCTGCCCAGGCGGGTCTCGAACCCGCGGGCTCAGGCAATCCACTCACCTCAGCCTCCCAAAGGCGCGGGATTACAGGCTGAGCCACCGAACCCGGCATAGATTTCATTCTTTTGAGATGGAGTCTCACTCTGCCGTCCAGTTTGCAGTGCAGTGGCACGCTCACAGGCACCCCAGCGTCAACCTCTGGGATTCCGGCAATCCTTCTGCCCCAGCCTAACAAGTAGTGGGAATGAAGGCGCGCGCTACCATGCCTGGATAATTTTTTAAATCATTGTAGAGATGAGGCCTTGGTAAGTTTCCCAGGCTGGTATCGAACATGAGGGTTTCAGACAATCCACTCGCCTTGGTCTCCCAACGCGCTGGGATGACAGGTTAAGCCACCGAGCCCAACCAAAAAGCAAGCTTTTGCATGCAGCATTTTGAAGCTGAGAGTCCTTCCTGCACCAGCACCTGCTCATGAATGATGACATTCACCTTGTCACTGTTTATAATAATATATTAATTTAAGAACAATATCATACAGCACATATAGGTATGTTATTCATAAATGAAAACAATATACTGACAATTATATTAAGTTTCAGATTTTATAACTGAAAGGGTAAACTGAGGCAAGGTGGGCCGTGCCGCGGTAGTAAAGCAAGATTGCAGTACAGAAGAAAGTAAAGATTTTTTTGCTTGTTTTTTGTTTTTGAGTCGAAGTGTCACTCTTTGCCCAGGATGGAGGGCAGTGTCACACTCACGGTCACCGGAGTGTTGACCTGCTGGGTTCAGGAGATTCTGCCTCAGTCTTCCAAGTAGCTGGAACTACGGTCACACGCCACTACGCCTGGCTAATTTTTCTTGATTTATTGTAGTGATGGGATCTTGCTAAGTTGCCCAAGCTGTTCTCAAACCTATTGGCTGAGGCAATCTTCTCGACTCGGCCTCCCAAAGTACTGGGATTATAGCATGAGCCACACCATGCCTAGCCAGAAAGTAACCTTTTTAATTCACCTTTCACAGATGGGAAGGTGCCCGGCACTGAAGAGAGTGTGGCATGGCAGGCTGGAAGTCAGGAATATTTAAGGCCTTCCAAGTAAGGTTTTGATTTATGGAGGGGGGTTAGACCTGAAGGAAGTCTGGTCCAAAAGGAACATCCAGAGTTGCATTCTTTGGTTTCCACAGTAGTCTCATGAATCTTGTATCTTGACATTGCCAGACATCAACATCGCATGACCACAGGTGTTGGACCAGGGTTGTCATGGTTCAGTGATGCCTGCATGTTATCATGGGTGACTGACAACAATGTATGGATATGAATGCCTGGAAGATATGTTATGAGTAAGTCTGGACATGCTTAAAGGGCTCTGTGAAACCAATGGTATCTATAACCAAAGCGTTTTCTCTCTTTAATATTTATTGTAGAGATGAGGTCTTTCCTAGTTGCCTGGACTGTTCTCGAATTTGTCAGCTCAGGCCATCCACTCATCTCAGGCAAGCCAATCATCTCTGCCTCCCAAAGTGCTGGGTTTACAGGTTGAGCCACAGAGCCCAGCTTCCAGTATATCTCATTTTAGACCCGATTATTCCAAACCCCATAGGCCCATGTTGCCCATGGCTGCCACAGTGACATGCAGCTGGGAGGTTTCTGACTCCCCTGACCTCAGAGAGGTGAAGGGCCTGAACAATTCTTTGCTTGCAGAGGCAAATAACCCTTCCTACCATTTTTTCTTTTCAGATTCAATGGTGACAAAAAACATGCTTGTCCACATGAACCCCACTGCCCATTTTGGGAACTCACTCACCTTCCAGAAACCAGACAGTGTACCAAGTGTACAAAAGTGTGACCTAAGCTGGCCCATTTTCAAGACTAAGTAGATATCTCTAGGTTGAGAATTAGTACCAGCCAAACTTCCCTAATTGCTTGAAGATGTGACATGGTCCATGTATCTTAGCAAGCAGGATTTTGAGAGAGGGAAAAACTACCCAGAAAGCCTTTCCAGGATAGTCACCCTCCCCCCACACCAGTATAGCCCACCAAGGAAGTCTGCCAAAACTAGATTCTCACCGATGCCCCACAAACTCAACAGGGAAGGGATATGACACCATATGGAATCCAGCACCTAACAAGGGAAATAAAAAAAAACCTAGGTGATGCTCAGTAAGACTGTCACCCCATGGTACTCAGTCAATGAAGAAATGGGGCAGGGACTTGCATCCTAGGGAATAAATTGCTTGCTCTAACCATTCCCAGTGTGCTTGCTTACCAGACACCTAAACTTGCAAGACTGCTATTAAAGTCTCAGTTCTGGCTGTGCTCAGTGTCTCAGCCTGTAATATTAGCACTTTGGGAGGCCTAGGGAGTGAATTACTTGAGCCTGCAGGGTTCTAGACCAGCCTGGGCAACTTGAAAAGACCTAGTCTTTACAATAAATGAAAAAGTAGATGGGCATGGTAGCCTGTAGTTCCACCTACTTGGAAGACTGAGGCTGAAGGATTACCAGGGTCCAGCAGGTGAATCCTCAGTGGCTGTTAGCATGACACTGCACTCCAGCCTGGGTGACAGAGTGAGACTACAACTCAAAAAAAAAAAAAAAATCCCGCTTCTGAAGCACTCCATGAGTCTGTGTCCATCCTTTGATTTTGGATGGGATAATTTGTTTCTCACATGGTGGGGGCTCATCAAGGAAACTCGGTGTCTGTGGAAGGAGGACTCCAACAGTGGGGTAAATGCGACCCACCTGATTTTGGTTGACCTGCTCTGATTGGGTGTCTTGGTTAATAGCGGGACTGTAGATACACCAAGACTATTGTTCCAGAGACAGTGGAAGTGACACAGGAAAAAAAAACAGGCACTGTGGCAAACAGGCAACCTTGTGCACAAGCCAAGGTAGAATAAATTGTATTACAAATCCTGCCTTGAGTTCAGAAAGAAAAAATAAAGCCCTGATTATGCATGTCCATAAGAAGTCCCCATCCTCATGGGAAGAAATAGACTATGCCCTCGGTTGATTACCAATATTAAGTCCTATGTTCCCTCTAAGGGAAGAAAGATGGGATCTAAGGAAAAATCCTGGGACCCCTTTGCATGTCTGCCCCCTCAGTACATTACATAACATAGGAACAAGACACTCAAAGGGCAGCGGGGAATCGAGGGAAACAGAGACCAGAGACCATGAGGTACTGAACTGACAGCCCTTTGCATCCATACCCCAAATTAAGAAAAACTTGGACCGATGTAGGAAGGATATAGAGAATGTCCCCCTTCCTCCCAAACAACAGACATCCAGCATGTTCTTCCTTCAGAAATTTCCACTGGGACAGGGAGAAATCAGATTTGGTTTTTTTTTTTTTTGTTTGTGTGAGTTGGAGTCTCACTCTGTCACCCAGACTGGAGTGCAGTGGCCGCTCCTGGCCTCCGCAGCCTCGACCTGCTGGGCTCTGGTGATCCTTCTGCCTCAGTCTTCTGAGTAGCCAGAATTACAGACATGCGCTACCACGCCCGGCTGATTTTTTGATTTATTGTAGAGATGAGGTCTTGCTGCCCAGGCGGGTCTCGAACCCGCAGGC
Source organism: Cephalopachus bancanus (assembly GCA_027257055.1). Taxonomy (NCBI): domain Eukaryota; kingdom Metazoa; phylum Chordata; class Mammalia; order Primates; family Tarsiidae; genus Cephalopachus; species Cephalopachus bancanus. The sequence goes on from JAPVLO010001931.1 coordinate 116,026, forward strand.
TCAGGCAATCCACTCACCTCAGCCTCCCAAAGGCATGGGATTACAGGCTGAGCCACTGAGCCTGGCAGAGAAATCAGGTTTGTAAATGCCCCCTTACAAGTTTTGAAGTCAGGAATTTCAAAAAGGAGATTAAATCACTACTTGGGGTCTCCCTTGGTTTAGCAGAACAATTAGGACAATTCTTAGGACCCAGGTTTCTATACCTGGGCTGAGATAATGTTTATTATGAATATTCTGTTTATGGGAGAAGAAAAGGGGATGATTAAAAGAGTAGCTATGACTATCTGGGAGAACAACGCCCTTCTGGACAAGGGCTTTTACTGGCAAAAACAAAGTTCCCAAATGCTGACCCTAACTGGGATAATAAAAATCCTGGTGATCGGGCTTAATTGCAAGACCTCAGGGAATCAATAATCGAAGGAATCAACGAGCCCCTTCGTAGATCACAGAATGTTACAGCAGCAATTGAGATTCACCAAGAGAGGAAACCCCCACAGCATATTTTACACAGACTTAGATAGAAAATATTCTGAGTTATTCCCTGAGGACCCAATAGGGAGGGACGTATTGAAGCTTAACTTTGTAACCATGAGTTGACAAGACATAGCTAAGAAATTACAAAAGATTGAGAGATGGAATGAGAAACCAATCGAAGAATTATTCAGAGAAACTCAAAAGGTTTTGGAGCTACAGGTGTGCGCCACCATGCCCAGCTAATTTTTTTGATTTCTTATAGAGACGAGTTGCCCAGGCTGGTCTCGAATCCCTGGGTTTGGGTGTTCTCTTGTCCTGGTTTTCCAGAGTGCTGGGATTACAGGCTGAGCCACTGCACTGGCACATGTATGCCTTTAAAAAAAGGAGAGGCAGTTCCTAAATTGCTTACCAATATCCTATATTAAAATAACATAGGCTATTTTAAAAAAAATGTTAGATTGAAAACAGCCAGAGAAAATAATTTATAGAGGGCAATACCCCATTCCCACTCAGGCACACGAGGTCTACAGCCAGTGATTGAGGGCCTTATAATTCATCCGAATTACTGGAGCCATATTTCCCCTCTTTTCTCCCCCTTTAAAAGTTTGTTGGGACCTGTCAGTTACTACAAGACCTAAGGGCTATAAAGCAGATTGTTCAGGCCCAACATCCTGTGATCCCCTACCCCTACGCTCTCCTCACTGAAATTCCCTTGAACGCACAAGGTGCAGTGTGGTGGACTTAGAAGATGGACTTTGGGCATGTCCCTTGGACCTGGAAAGTAGAGTCCTCTTTGCATCCGAATGGGAGAATCCTATAACTGGAAAAACAACAGCAACATCATCAACAACAACAACAAACAAAAACAGCAGCACCACTGGACGGTACTACCACAGGGCTTCACCAAAGCATTAAATATATTTGTTCAGAATTTAGAACCTGTCCTGGCCAAGTATTGCAGTATGTGGAAGACTTATTAATCTCTGGAAAGAAAAAGAAGGAAGTATTAGAGACAACTGTTCATATGCTCAACTTTCTGGGCCAAAAGGGGTGATGAGTTTCAAGGAATAAACTACAATTTGTAGAAAAAGAGACTAAATATATCTGGCATTTATTTAGTGGAAAAAAACAAGGCATAAATTCAGAAAGAATAGCTTGTTTAATGAATTCGGCTGTGTCCCAAAACAAAAAGGAATTCAAAAAAGTGTTAGGGCTATCTGGCTACTGTCAGCTGTTGATCCAGTCTTATGCCCAGAGAACAAAAATTTTATGTTTAATACTATGAAAAGAAGAATGTGACTCCTTATGCTGATCACTAAAAGAAGAACATGGTATAAAAGAATTAAAAAGTGAGCCTCGCCGGGCTTGGTGGCTCAGCCTGTAATCCCACGCCTTTGGGAGGCTGAGGTGAGTGGATTGACTGAACCCATGGGTTTGAGACCTGCCTGGGCAGTGAGACCTCATCTCTACAATAAATCAAAACATCAGCCAGGTGTGGTAGCACATGCCTGTAATTCCAGCTACTCAGAAGGCTGAGGCGGAAGGATCGCTGGAGCCCAGCAGGTCGAGGCTGCAGTGGCCAGGAGTGGCCACTGCACTCCAGTCTGGGCGACAGAGTGAGACTCCAACTCAAAAAAAAAAAAAAAAAATGGGCCTCATTACAACTCCAGTCCTGGCTCTTCCATCCCTAGAAAAGCCATTTCACTTTTTTTGTCACTGTAGATAAACGTGTGGCCCTAGGGATACTTACCCAGTCTTGGGAAGGAAAAAGACAGCTTATCACCTCTGTCCTCGACCCCATCTCTCGGAGATGGCCTGAATGTGTCCAGACAGTGGCAGTCACTGCCCTATTGGTAGAGGTAAGCAGAAACTGACCTTTGGAGGAGTCCTAATAGTCAGTACTCCCCACCAAGTCAGGATTATACTGAATCAGAAAGCAGGGAGATGGCTGACACATTCCCAAATCCTAAAATGAGGCTATGCTGTGAGGATAGGATGGCTTGGTCTTAACAACAGACACTTGTTTGTATCCAGGTAGCTCTTATTTTTCAGTTAGCGTCTCATTCCATCACCCAGACTGGAGTGCAGGTGCACGCTCATGGTCACTCCAGCATCAACCTACTGGTGTCTGGTGATCGTTCTGCCTCAGCCTTCCAAGTAGTTGGAACTACAGGCATGCACTATTATGTCCAGCTAATTTGTGATTTATTGTAGAGGCCTTGTTAAGTTGCTGGGTTGGTCTCTAACCTGCGGATTCAAGTAATCCACTCACCTTGGCCTCCCAGAGTGCTGAGATTACAGGCTGAAACACCGTGCCTGGCTTCCTCTCCCTTCTGTAAGAAGCTAGCTGGGATTGGTTGTGGAATTGGGACCAGAGGAGGCTGCTACTTTTTCCCTATACCCTGAACGGTGACGGACAGACAGATTTGTCTTCCATGAGTGCACATTGTGAAAACAGAAATGAGAACATTGAAATTTGCAATAGATTATCAGAGACAATACAATGAAGGAGTAGATCTAAAATAAGAAACCAGGGGGATGAATTAATTCTCCATAATGGGGAGAACCTACATACCACTTAACCCCAGTATGGATGGCCATCATCAATAAAACAAACAACCACGGATGCTGGTGAGGATGGGAAGAAAAAGGAACCCTTCTACACTGCTGGTGAGAATGCAAACTAGTCCAATCTCTTTGGAAGACAGTATGGTGATTTCTGAAAGAACAGGAAATTGACCTTCCCTATGACCCAGCAATTCCCCTCTTGGGAATATACCCAGAGGAACTCAAATCATTATACAAAAAAATACCTGCACATGTATGTTTGTTGCAGCTCTATTCACAATAGCAAAAATATGGAACCAACTTTGTTGCCCATCAAAGGTGGACTAGATAAAGAAAATGTGGTACATATACCAATGGAATATTATGCAGCCATAAAGAAGGACAAACATACAGACTTTGCAGCAACTTGGATGGATTTGAATTCAATCACACTCATTGATCTATTACAGAAACAAAACAGTTTCATATGTCTCACTCATAAGCGGACCTTGAACAATTATAATACTATAAGAAAGTGTTTGGCAGTAATGGGAAACTGTCAGGGGAGAGGGGGTGGGATTGGCAGTTGAGGGAAACTGCTAGGGGAGGGAGGGGCATACCTCATCAACAAGGGTAACTGCATAATCAATGTTTGCATGAGTAACCCTGAATTGTACCCCACATCTTTATAATAAATAATAACAATAAAAGAAGCTAACTGGGGCCAGACTTGGTTGCTCAACCTGAAATCCCAGCACTTCAGGAGGCTGAGGGGAGAGGAGTGGCCTGAGCCCGGGGGTTCGAGACCCGCCTGGGTAACTTGGTGAGACCTCATCTCTACAGTAAATAAAAAATTGGCTGGATGTGGTAGTGCACACCTGTAGTTCCAGCTACTAGGATGGCTGAGGTGGAAAGATGGCTGGAGCCCAACAGGTTGAGGGTGCGGTGGCCGCGAGTGGCCACTGCACTCCAGTCTGAACGACAGAGACTCTAACTCAAAAAAAAATTATAAAAAAAGAAATAAAAACCTGCTTTCTGGTTGGACTCAGTGACTTAACTGTAATCCCAGCACTCCTCTCCTGCAAGGAGTGGAGGCCTGGGGAAGGGCAGATAGGAGAAATGTACACTTTTGAATCCAAGTGACTTTTATGTTCAGCCCAACACAGCTGCTAAAGAATACAAGTTTTTAAGACTTTCTAAATGACTGTTCTAATATAACCAAAATGACCCATTTTCAGCCTATGAACTGTTCCAGTGTGTCCAAGTACTTAAGAATTTTATTCCATGATTTGAGTGTTCTTCTTGTGGTATTCAAGGAGCTCTGATAAACACTTCTTATCTACACACCAGAGCTTTCTCTTTTTCTTCATTCATGCTTCTTAGCTGCCATGAGCAGTTCTCACCATGAATTTATGACATTAGGTGTTCCCTTGTGCCTTTGGAACATAGGAAGGCATGGGACCCAAGGATTCCTGTTGGAGATGGGGTAGATTCTCAGATGTTAGTGAAAAATGGGAACACGTACTTTTAAAAAAAATTACTGAATGGTTTTCTATGTATAGATGCAGCATCATTTCTTTATTCATCTAGTATCCACAAATATTTAGGTTGTTTTCATAGCTTGGCCATTGTGATGAATGCTGCAGTGAATGTAGTGTTGTAGGTACTTTGAGATATTGATTTTATTTTCTTGCTTATGTACACAGAAAGAGAATGCTGGATTGTATGCTGGTTTAATGTTTCATTTTGAGATGACTGTTCAAAATGGTTTTCATAATGACTCTATCAGATTAAAACTCACAAACAATGTACGGGACTTTTTTTGCATATCATTGGCAATACTTATCTCTCTTTTGGTTGATATTAGCCATCCTAACAAGCATGAGATGATATCTCATTCATGTGATTATTTGCAGTTGCCCAGTGATTGATGATGTTGAGCACCATTTTAAAAACAGATACCTGTTGGCAATTGTTCGATATTGGAAAATTAACCATTCATGCTTTCAGTCAAGTGATTATCATTTAATTGTTTGGTCTTTGATTTGTATGAATTTTGTGATAAGGATTTAACCTCTCATCAGATACATAGTTTGCAAATATTTTCTCTTAGTGATTTCTTTACTGTCCAGAAGCTTGTTGATTTGATGCAGTCCAACATGTTTCTGCTTGCTTTTGATATTGTACTTCTGGTATCATATCAAGAAGATCGTTGCCAAGACCCATATTAAGAAAGTTTTCTGCTGCTTGGAAGGCTGAGGCGGAAGGATCGCCTAAGCCCAGCAGGTTGAGGCTGCAGTGGCTATGAATGTGCCACTGCACTCCAGCCTGGGCCACAAGAGAGACTCCTATTAAAAAAAAAAGCTTTCCAATCTATTAAGATATATATATATATAGTTTTTTTTGGAGTTGGAGTCTCACTCTGTCACCCAGACTGGAGTGCAGTGGCCTCTCTCGGCCACTGCAGCCTCGACCTGCTGGGCTCTGGCGAGCCTTCTGCCTCTGTCTTCCAAGTAGCTAGAACTACAGGCGCGTGCTACCACGCCTGGCTAATTTTTTGATTTATTGTAGAGATGAGGTCTCGCCAAGTTGCCCAGGCGGGTCTCGAACACACGGGTTCAGACAATCCACTCACCTCTGTAAGGCCGGAGGTACTGGAGGGTGGGGCGGGCCTCGCCTCAACAAGATGGCTTCAACCCGGACCAGGCCGGAACTAAGACCCCAGCCGCAAAGCCAGCCAGTACCTGTTACAGCGATTCTAGCAACCCTGTTCAGCCAATCACCAGCAGATGCGACAGTTGTCCCAACCAATGATCGCTCTCCCCAATCCCCCTCACAGCTTTCTCAGCCTGCCCTTTATAAACCCTTCGCTCATCTTGCTGGGCGCCACTTCTCCAGCCCACAGCTATATGGACCGGAGAACCTCGCTTGGGATTGCGCTAATAAATTTTTCTTGTCTCCTTTGTTGCCGTTTTGCCTGGTCTGGTTTCGTTCACCTTACAACCTCAGCCTCCCAAAGTGCTGGGATTTCAGGCTGAGCCGCGAACCAGGTTTATTTATATATTTTTAAGTTGCGGTCTCTTTGTGTCACTCAGGCTGCAGTGCAAGGGCACAATCAAGGCTTACCACAGCTCCTGAGCTCAGGTGATCATTCCACCTTAGCCTTTCAAGTATTGGGAATTACAGGCCCTTGCTACCATGTTGGCCGATGTGCTGTTTTGTAGAAAAAAGGTCTTGTTACTCTGTATTTCTTGGGTTGGTCTTGAACTGCTGGACTCAGGTGATTCTCCTGTTTCAGTCTCTCAAAATGCTGGGATTACCAGCATGAGCCACCATATCTGGAGGATACTGTGGATTTAAGGTTCCATACTAAATGGACATCCTACAAATGTGAAGATGTGACAAAGCATTTAATCGACATGCAAGTTTTATTCAGCATCAGAGAGTCCACACTGGAAAGAAATCCTACAAATGTGAAAAATGTGACAAAGCCTTTTGCAGTAAAAGAGGGCTTATTGAACACATTACAATCCATCCTGGAGAGGAACCCTACAAATGTGAAGAATGTGACAAAGGCTTTAGTAGTTACTCAGGTTATCTTCAACATCAGAGAGTCTATACTGGAGAGAAACTCTAAAAATGTCAGGAATGTGACAAAGCCTTTAAGTGGTATTCAGATCTCTTTTAGCATCAGAGAGTCCACACTGGAAAGAAACCCTACAAATGTGAGAAATGTGACATTGCTTTTTTCACTAAAAGAAGCTGTACTGAACATATGCGTATCCGTACTGGAGAGAAACTCTACAAATGTGAAGAATGTGATAAAGGCTTTTCCATTAAAAGAGGATTTACTGAACATATGACAATCCATTCTGGAGAGAAACCCTACAAATGTGAAGAATGTGGCACAGTCTTCTGCACTAAAAAAGGATTTATTGTACATATGAGGCTGCATACTGAAGAGAAACAGAAATGTGTGGAATGTGGCAAAGTCTTTTTCTCTAAAAGAACGTTTACTGAGCCGGGCTCAGTGGTTCAGCCTGTAATCCCACGCCTTTGGGAGGCTGAGGTGAGTGGATTGCCTGAGCCCACGGGTTCAAGACCTGCCTGGGCAATGAGACCTCTCTCTACAATAAATAAAAAAAAAAAAAATCAGCCGGGCATGGTAGCGCATGCCTGTAATTTCGGCTACTGGGAAGGCTGAGGTGGAAGGATCGCCGGAGCCCAGCAGGTCGAGGCTGCGGTGGCCGGGAGCGGCCACTGCACTCCAGTCTGGGTGACAGAGTGAGACTCCAACGCAAAAAAAAAAAAAAAAAAAAGAACATTTACTGAACATATGAGGATCCATACTGGAGAGAAATGCTACAAATGTGAAAAATGTGACAAAATATTGCACTCTTTTACTGGACTTGCTCAATATAAAAGGATCCATACTGAAGAAAAATCCTACAAATGTGAAAAATGTGACAAAGCCTTTCTGTTGTGCTCACATCTTACTTGACATCAGAAAATTCATACTAGAGCAAATTCCTGCAAATGTAAAGAATGAGGCTGGGCTCGGTCGCTAGCCTGCAATCCCAGCACTTTGGTATGCCAAGATGAATGGATTACCTGAGCCTGTGGGTTCAAGATCAGCCCGGACTATTTGGTGAGTCCTCATTTCTACAATAAGTCAAAAAATTGGTTGGGCGTGGAAATGTATGCCTGTAGTTTTGGCTACTTGAAATGCTGAGGTGGAAGGATTGCTGGAGCAAAGCAGGTGAAAGCTGGGGTAGCCGTGAGTGTGACACTGAACTCCAGCCTGAACTACAGAGAGAAACTCCAACTCAAAAAAAAAAAAACAACTGTAAAGTATGTGACAAAACGTTTAACTGTTACTCCAACTTTTCTCAACATCAGAGAATTCATACTTGGCAAATATGCTACAATGATTGGAAGAACATTTGTCAAAATACAAGCTATACACAAAATAATCAATTAGTTAAAAATTATCATCTTACATGTTGAATAAGATCAGATTGATTTTTTATTTGAGAGGCATAAGTATATTCCATGTATACTTTTGCTTCTGCACAGACAGAATTTGAGACGGTTGTTTGGAAGAACAAATATGATTCATGTAACTCAAACCACATGATGCCATGTCTTCATTCCTTGTGTTTATGTAGAAGCATGTGATCAATTGTTTGTACATTAGAACCACGTCAGACCCTTCTAGGTGAGCAGCCTTCTTCACAGCTTTTCTGTGCATGAAGAAGGACTGTGCAAAGCAAAATACGTTAAAAGGTCTTAGTGGAGAAGTTCCTTAAGGCTCACGTTGAGCAGTATTGCAAGGTCTCATGAGGTAGGTTCTCAGGGTAACAATTTTGGTTGCTGAAAGAAAAGACAAATATTCAGAATTTTACAAATGAAGTGCTTTGCCTACTGCATATGGAAGAAATCCTGATGTTAAAATATAAGTAGAGATCTTCTGATAGACATCAGAGAAAAGATAATTGCTTTCTGAAATAGTGTATCTTGTAAATTTATGTTTTTCAAATAATTAGCCTCAGTTTTGAAAACTAAAGCAAGGTGCACTCTCACATATATCACCCTAACAGAAGTACAAAATTGTTTTTCAAAAGTTTGTAATCTGGGTAAGCATGGTGGCTCATGCCTTTATATCCCAAAACTTTGACAGGCCAAAGCAGGAAGATTGCTTGAGCGCAGAAGTTCAAGGCTATCCCAGGCAACATATGGGGAGCCCATCTGTACAAAAAGAAATCACACACAAAAAAGTTTGTGACCTGTTTTTATTAGTAACATATAGCAAACTAGAATTTTTATTTAGACTATGTGACCTTAATTTGCTTTAATAAAGAAAATGTTTTATTTTATTTATATTTTTTGAGTTGGATTCTCATTTTGTCACCTAGGCTGGAGTGCAATGGCATGCTTATGGCCACCCCAGCATTGACCCGCTGGGCCCAGGACAGCCCTCTACCTCAGTCTTGCAAGAAGCTATAACTACGGGTGTGTGCTACCATGTCTGGCTAATTTATTATATTGTAGTGATGAGGTCTCACCTTGAACTCCCAAAGTGCTGAAATTACAGGCTTGAGTCATCGGGTCCATCTGATAATTTTTTGTAATGCATTAAAAACTTTTGGGCACACAATGAAGTATATTTTCTGTCAGTACAGCTATCCTATGTCATTTTATTCAAGATTGTAGGGAAATATTATTATATATCATGGGTAACTTATGAACCAATGTCTTAGTAATCTTTTTTCCCATGGGTTGTACATATATATTTGTAGCTATTGGGTTTTAATAAAGATCACACAGGAGTATAGCATAATACATGGCTTTCTGAAATCTGAGTGTTTTAAAACGTCATTTTAAACTTTTATGTATTTGTTGTATTTCTCTCAGCCTACACATCAGATACAGACTTTTGGTTTTATTTATAATGAATAAAATATATACATATCACTCTAAAACTTCAAGAGTAAGATAGTTAGGGAAAAGGATGCTGGGTTTGTGTGTGCCAATGTGTGCCTACCTAAGGAAGTAATGACCTTATTGGAACAAAAATAATTTAAAATCTGAAAGCAAATCTTTACTTTTTGCTTCACATTGAATTTTCATTCACGTAGAAACCTAAAGACTTCTGGTTCGGAATCTCACAAAGAATTTCTCTTTTTTACTTGCCAGGTTTCATACATGACCTAATAGAGTACTCGCTGTTCCATATCCAGAAAGTGTTACTTGCCCTACTGAGAAATTTGAGGGACTTTTAAAAACGAAATTTAATGGTGTTCAGAAACCACTGTCACAATGTACTTCACAGTGGATGTGTATAGTTACATAGTAAAATTAGTTCATTCCATTTTGTTCTTCACAACTTGAAAATATCATTGAAGACATTTGAAAGTTTTGCTCCCTTTCACTTAGTATGTTGGGTTTTTTTTCAGTTGGAGTCTCACTCTTGTTGCCCAGGTTGGAATGCAGTGGTATGTTTACGGCCACTGCAACCTTGACTTGCAGGGCTGAGGTGCTCCTTCCACCTCAGCCTTTCTAGTAGCTGGAATTACAGACAAACGTGACCACGCCAGCTAGGTTTGGAGATTTATTTTGTAGAGACGAGGTCTTACCAACTGGCCCAGGCTTGTCTCAAATCCCCGGGCTCCTGGAGTCCTCTTGCCTTGGCCTCCCAAAGTGCTCGGATTACAGGCTGAGCAAACGCCACCAGCCGGCATAATTTATAAAATTGACTTTACTGACTTTATTGTGCCAATATGTTTAGGTGAAAACTTCAAGATTATAAATCAAGGATTTTTTTGACTTTGGTTTGTCATTTAAACCGTGTGAACAAACCCAAGACAATGCTAGTTGTGTAATAAGTGGAAGGGCACAGACAACAGTCAGAAGGGCATCCCCAAGATGGCGCTGCCTCTCAAAGACAACAAAAGCCGCTTAGGGCCTTTGTTGTCTTTGGGAGGCAGCGCCATCTTGGGGACGCCCTTCTGACTGTTGTCTGCGCCCTTCAATAAGTACTTTATAATTAGCAATAAATAAATCTTCCTATTAGAGCAAGTTTGTGGCCAATGGTAAGATAGTGAAAATAGCCCAAGAGAAGAAATAGCATTGATTCTACAAAAACAGTCTATTAGCACATTTTGTATGTTATGTGTTTTATATACTCTATTCTTAAAATAGCATAAGCAAATTATCCCAGAAAAGGAAAACCAAATGCTGCATGTTTACATGTATAAGTCAGAGCTAAACACTTGGTTCCTGCATACAAAGATGAGAATAGCAGACATTGAGGACTTGGGAAGAGGGAGAGAGGGAGGCAAGAGTTGAAAATCTGCCAACTGTGTACCATCTTCACTATTTGGTGATGGGTTCAACTGAAGCCCAAACTGCAGCATCACAGAATATACCCATGTAACAAACCCTCATAGGTACCCACATAATTCAAAAAAGAGAATCATAAGGAAGAAAAACATGTATTTACTATTCATTAAATTAAGATGGATCATCATTAAGTTTTTCATCCTTGCCGTCTTCACATTGAGTGGCTGAAGATGATGAGGAAGAGGAGTTGGAGTGGAGGTTGGAGAGGTGGGACATTGGATGCAGTTTTACAAAAACACCTTTTTGTCAGACATTTTGCATTTTCATTTCTCTAAGAATGCCTCTATATGGCACCATTTTGTATACTATTTGCTTTAGTTTGAATGCCCTATTTTTGGAAAGTCCATGTTACAAAAAAGTCAAAGGCCAGGCTCGGTGATTCATGCCTATAATCCCCACATTTTGGGAGGCCAAAGTAAGAGGATTGCCTGGACCTACGGGTTCAAGACCAGCCTGGGCAACTTGGCGGAACCTTATCTCTATAATAAATCAAGAAATTAGACCGGTATGGTGATACACGCCGGTACTCCCAACTACTTGGGAGACTGTGGCAAAAGGATCACCCGCGCCCAGCAGGTTGAGGCTGTGGAGGACGTGAACATACCCCTGCATTCTAACCTGGGTGACAATGAGACTGTGACTCAAAAATAAGTGTAAAAGAAGTCAAAAGCAGTCTCCAATAATGAGAACCCTTCTGTCAGCTTGCCAATGCCAATTTGTTTTCTGCCACACTTTTGTCGTATTTTTGTTGTCTCACTGAGTCAACCAGTCTAAATGCAGTAGCAAGCTCATGGCCATTGCAGCTTCAGCATAGTGGGTGCAGGCAATCTTTCTACCTTAGGCTCCTTATAGCTGGAATTGCAGGAATGTGTCACCATGTCCAGCCAGTTTTTAGTTATTGTATTGAAGAAGAATCTCCAAGTTCCCAAGACTGTTCTCGAACACCTGGACTCAGACAATCCTCTTACCTTGGCTCCAAAATGCTAGGATTACAGACATGAGCCACCATGTTCAGCCTCTTCTGTGTCTTATTTTTAATATCCTGGCACTAGGTTGGAAGCTCACATTTCTTCAAGTCATCTGCTAAACTCTAGTGTGGTGCCTCTTAGCACTTGAAAGTAAAAATCCATACTTTGATACCCTTCCCACACTTTTTTTTTTGCCATGAATGCACTCACTTTTTCTAATTTCTTTGCTTGACTCAGGAGAGACCAACTGCTCATACAGAGGCATTCGAATTACATGGTGACCGGGCTCGGTGGTTCAGCCTGTAATCCCGTGCTTTGGGAGACTGTGAGATGAGTGAGTCACCTGGCCCCGTGAGTTCAAGACCCACCTCGACTACTTAATGAGACCGCATCTCTACAATAAATCAAAAAATTAGCCAGGCATGGTAGTGCACACCTGTAGCTCCAGCTACTTGGAAGGCTGAGGTGGAAGGATCACTGGAGCCTAGCAGGTCAAGGCTATGGTGGCCTGGAACGGCCACTGCACTCCAGTCTGGGTGAGAGAGTGAGACTCCAACTCAAAAAAAAAAAAAAAATTAACTGCACGGTGTTTTAAGCAAAATCTCACAACACTTGCACTCACCACATAGAAGCAGAAGGTGGTCAAAAAATTAAATTCTATAGTGTGCACCACAGTTAATTTTATACTGTTATAATTTTTTTGAGCTCTGATGATACTTCCACCTCAGCCCTTCAACTAGCCAGAACTACAGCCATGCATTACCATGCCCTGGTAATTTCCTTTTTCTCTTTTTGTAAGTATTGTATACACGAGATCTTGCTATGATACCCAGGCTAGTTTCAAACCTGTGGATTCAGACAATTCATTCTCCTTGGCCTCCCAAAGTAGTGGGACTATGGCTAAGACACCGAGGCTGGCCAGATTCATATGTTTTTTACTGTAGTAAATGGCAAAATAGAGTAGGATATACATAGACCTCTATTTGGTATGTTCATGACATGTTAATTTGTGAGACCAAATTTCTTTGAGAAATAGTTTTGACTCTGAAAACAAAAATATAATTAGCAAAAATTTAAATGAAAACATTCACTGTGGAGCATTTGTTAGAGTCCTATATCTGATGGTAAACTACTATGGGTGACTGAAGCCTGTGTAGAAAGTTTGAAAGTAATCTCAGACACCATTTTAAGGTTTCACAGTAGATGTTCTTTACAAAAACTTGACCTGATTTATAGGCACTACCCACTGGTCCAGAATCATTATCGAGGCAGTTCAGGTTCCTGAGGATGCTTTTTGTTTTCCCTCCCTCCCCAGAAAGACTGAGCTGAAAAGTTGAAAAGTTTGTTAAGCATAAGCTCTTAAAAGCTTGATGTTCTAACACAAGATTGCAGGCCAATGTAAATGTTGCTCATTTAGCCAAAGTAATAGTCCAGAGACCTTAAGAAGTAAAAATCTTTTTGATACAGAAACTTTATTCATAAACAAAAAAAGCTAGACAGCAGGGGGTAACTCTATCTCTCCCCCCTCACAGACCCCCTCGGTTGTATTCAGAAGAAATTCTTTTGGAGGTTTGAAAGAGCCAGGAATGAAACTTGAATAAGAGTTACTTTTAGGGTATTAAAGGGAGCATATATTGGAGATTATCAAGAGGCTCATGTTCTTCTGGTCTGAGTAGTCCTCATAAAGAAGTTAACTGCAGTTCTACAAAGCTGGTATGTGAGGACTGCAGCCTGTGTGCAGTCTGGAGAGTGGGTCAGGGTGGTGCCCTCCTTGTCCCACCAAACCCTGCTGCTGCTGAGTCCCTGCCACCATCTCACAATGGGGAGTGCAGAGATGGATGTGAAAGGCAGGATGGCTGGGCAGTGGGGTCAGCATTATGCGGGTAGTGCACTTCACCTGGCTCAGTTTTGATGAGCTCGTCCTCCCCATCCCTAAGCAGCTCAAAGTCTTCTTTAGCCACAGCCAAGTCTCTCCAGAGCTCCAGCCTTCTCAGCCCAGGGCACACCTGCTTCCTAAACCTTTGTAGGGAAGCTGATGTTCCAGACACCACCCAATGTGATGCAGCCCTCTGCTCTCCCCAGCCAAAACGCAGTCCAGATGTTTTGGGAGAAATACCTCTCAGACCCACACACAGCTTCAGAGTTTTGTGGGGAGTCACATACTGTGCCTACCTGGAAATGTCACCCTGACTGACAGCTTTTTTATGGCTGTGGAAGTTGAAGCATGAGGGAGTGAAATTATTGGGTCACTTGGGATGTGCTAAGAGCAGACGAGAAAATCTCACTTTTCTGGCACGTGTCTGGTGAATCATTATTATCAACCCATTTCAGCAGACCTGAAATCAACTTGAAGTTGATGGTGGTTCAGACATTTTACATGTGACATCATGAGACTCAACTGAGGCCTGACTGAACAGTGTCTCAGAGAAAGATGGTGACCAGACCCCTCAGGAGTCTGGTCTCATCCTTTGGGCACTTGGGTTACATTTGCAACCCATCAGTTTAGTATCTCTGCTTTGTTTTTTGTTTGGAATTGGAGTCTCACTCTGTCATCCAGGATGGAAGGCAGTGGCACACTCATGGCCACCGAAGAGCCGACCTGCTAGGCTCAGACAACCCTTCCACCTCCACCTTCCAACCAGCCAGAACTAAAAACTAGCTACCATGCCTGGCTAATTTTATGGATTTATTATAGAGACAAAGTATCACCAAGTTGTCCAGGCTTGTTTTGAACAACCGGGTTCAGGCAATACACTCACTTTGCCCTCAAAGTGCTGGGATTACAGGCTGAATCACCCAGCCCAGCCAGCATCTCTGCTTTGGATGGAAGCCTTCTCACCCACAACAGTGAGAAATGTGCTTACATCCTGGAGCCCATCTCTTGAATTTTTCTGTCTAGACAATGGAAACCTGTTGGGAGCCAGCCATGGAAGCCTGCCTGAGCATTAGGGAACCAGGCAGGATGTGGACCCTGAGACCGCTAGGATGAGTTCAGGAGCTGAAGGCCCATTCCCTCCTCTCTTCTTTGTTGTTTGGCATGACCCACTAGCAGGGACTTTGATGATCTAAGCATGAATTTCTGAGAGTACAACAGGCATGGCTTACTTTAGGAGTCCATTGTTCCCGTTTCTCACAGACTGTGGTTTCATCTTTAAACTTAACATAATTCAAACTCAGGTCACATTTGGGAGCCTTTAATACGGTACAAGCTTCCTTTAAGATTTAATAGTATATTTGTAGAATTAGTATATACATACAAAGTGCTGTTACAACCTTAATAATATAGATAAATATCTAGAACTACTAGAAACAGCCCAGCACAAACTTTGGGCTGGGCCACATTCCTAAGGGCCCAGCACACACTTTGGACTAGACTGCTTTCCTTTTGACCGTTTTTTAGCTCCAGTTAGTATAGGGTTTTTTCTACTTGTTATAGAAATTGGATTTATTTTATTCATAGAAAGTATTGTAGAATAGGTTATACTACATCAGTGAATTATGTCAGTTCAAGCATGATCAAACATGATATTTTGAGGTTTAATAAGAATACAGCTAACTTTAGAAATTACATTGTTTCCATTTTCTACATTTGTGGTTTTGGCTTTAATACAATTTACAGTTTATATTTGGGTTTTATTTTTTAGCTTTATTGCTAATGATCATGATTAGGATTTAGAAACTTTTATAAAAGTTAAAATAGATTTATAGGATTTTGGAACAGCCATTTTGTTAAGAGATTGTAATCAATTGTTCCCAGAAATGGCCCAGCCTGATCTTTTGACTGGGCCATATTCCTTAGGAATTGGTTTGGGCTATAATTAAGAGTTTCTGTAATGTAGGTAGAATTAGTGTAAGATAGAAAGGAATTGGGATTTCGGTTGGGTATTAGGTATTGTGTATGCATAGGTTTAAAAGTTACTGATTATTAGAATATTATGATATTAGAATTGTTGTATTGCTTTAAGAAATATTAACAAGCATGAGGAACAGTGAGATAGTTTTGGGATCCCCATTCATCATACTCCAGGAAACACCTGGCGGATGGGGGATGCCCCTCATCCACCTGGCTCTATGTTCATGTAAATGTCTTGTGATTTAATTGGGATTGCCCTTCCTCTTACTCCAGGAAACACCTGGTGGGTGAGGGATGCCCCTCATTAACTGGCTCTGTGTTCATGTAAAAGTTTTGTGATTGTTATTCCTCATGCCTGAGGAAACACCTGGTGGGTAGGGGGCACCCCTCCTGCACCAGGCCTTGTGTTCACATGAAAGACTTGTGAGACTGCCTGTGTAAAATTTGGGGATAAATACCTGCTGTAAGTTTCAATAAAGGTTTTCTGCTCAATTCTCCGAACAGTTGTCCACTTTCTTTCTTTCTCTTTATATCTATCCCTCCATCTTTCTTTTAATACCTATCCCTATAGAAATGCCGACAACAGCACACCTTCCAAGGGACCTCCTAAATCTCTTTTTGGGGGCCGGCCCCCCAAAGAAACCTCAGGGACCATTTTTGCTTTCGTGTAACCTCCTAATAATTGGTGTCCCTGAATTTCCATGGCCTTCCAGACCAGTATTTTGTTTGCTGAAGGAGTCAGCTCTCATGTTGTTATACCTAATGTCCAAATACCTGGGTATTACTGACATGAAAATAAGATATTGTTCATATCACACATTCCAATGGGTTTTATTTTTGATTCTCAAACATGAAACGATAAGAAACAATAGAAAACATGGTCAAGGAAATGGGATTCTATTACTGTATGTTGTGAAAAAATTTACCACTTTAGGATAATTACATGTTAGCTCATCAGCACCTTTGTAAAAAATAAGAATAATGTGGCCTCCTTGAACATGGCAAGATGAGAAATTGTAGAGAGACAACAGCACAATATTAGCACTCTTCATGTTTTAAATAGGGCCTGAGGAGACAGTCTCTTTGGTCAAGTGCATGCATCCCTTCTCTGTCCTTCAGTATTCTCATCCTACTCCTTCCTGTCCTCTCTGTAGGTGTGGGTTTCTGGTTACACTTTCCCACAGGTCTTCTATAAAGATGTAGTAACATGAGGGTACTTTTTTTTTTTTTAGTAGGAGTCTCACTCTGTCACTCAGGCTGGAAGGGCACTGGCACACTCCTGGCTACCGCAGACTTGACCTGCTGGGATTAGGTGATCCTTCCAACTCAGACTTCCAAGCAGCTAGAACTTCAGACACATGCCACCATACCTAGCTAATTTTTTGATTTATTGTAGAGATGAGGTCATGTCAAGTTGCCCAGGTTGGTCTTGAGCCCCTGAGCTCAGGTAATCCTCATGCCTTGGTCTCCCAAAGGGCTGGGATTACTGACTTGAGTCACTGTGCCCAGCTTTAGGATTCATTGTTTTTAGTGATCTGAATATTAGATCCTGAAAACTCCTCACCTAGAATCTTTGTTATCACATACAGGAAATCCTCACTCTTTTCAGCTGTACTTTCTCTGTCCTAATTATTGTTCTCAGCTCTCTCTTACTAATTTGTATTGTACACTAGTATACAGTGCAAACATTGATAAAAATAAAACTATTGGTTTCCTTCCAAGGAGTCATAGCAATCTTTTTTTATTATTATTATAAAAATAGGCCTGCCGTGGGAAAAAAAATCTCAAATTATATAGATGTTTATGGAATAAAAGTCTTTCTTTTATTTGTTTTTAAGTGGGAGCTTCACGCTGTCACCCAAGCTGGAGGGCAGTGGCAGGTTCCTGGCCACCGCAGCCTCCACCTGCTGGACTCAGGTGATCCTTCTGCATCATCCTTTCAAATACTGGATTGCCTGACCCCACCTATTTGAGACCAGCCCAAGCAACATGGCAAAATCTCATCTCTACAATTAAAAAAAAAAAATCTGATTCCAGAGACTACTGACTAGGCTTCAGAGGGAATAGAATAACAGTGTATATTTTTCTTTTCAGCTATAGCCTTCATATGATATAGATCATAGAATTTTTTTTTTTTTTTTTGAGTTGGAGTCTCACTCTGTTGCCCAGACTGGAGTGCAGTGGCCACTCCCGGCCATCCTTCCACCTCAGCCTTCCAAGTAGCCGGAATTACAGGCATGCACTATCACGCCCGGCTGGTTTTTTGATTTATTGTAGAGATGAGGTCTCGCTGCCCAGTTGGGGTCAAACCCACAGGCTCAGGCAATCCACTCACCTCAGCCTTCGAAAGGCATGGGATTACAGGCTGAGCCACCGAGCCTGGTTAGATCATAGAATTTAATGGATCCTACAAGATGGATAAATAGATAAAATTAAAAATTAAATGTAATCAAGATAAGCATCTACAACTTTTTTTTTTTTGAGTCTCACTGTTTTGTCCAGACTGGAGTGCAGTGCCACACTCATGGTCACAGCAACCTCGACTTGTTGGGCTCAGGTGATCCTTCTGCCTCAACCTTCCAAGTAGCTGAAAACTACAGGTGTGTGCCACCATACTCAGCTAATTTTTTGATTTACTGTAGAGAAGATGTCTCACCATGTTGCCCAGGCTAGTTTTGAACATGTGGGCCCAGGCAATCCTGTCACCTCAGCCTCCAAGGTGCTGGGATCATATACTTGAGCCAATGTACATGGCCAGTATTTTGTATTTTCAATTTCATATCTCTTCTTTTAATGATTTCCTTCCTTATGTTTCATTTGGGTTTAGTTTACTGTTCTTTTTCTAGATTTTTCATATGGGAGATTACGTTATTTAGAGACTCGTTTTCTAATATTTTCATGATAGTCCTGTACATCTCTTTTGTGCATGGTTTTTGCTGTGTCTCACTGATTTTGTTCTTTTGTCTTTTCATTGTCTTTTAGTTCAGTGCATTTTTGGCATTCCTAGAGACTTCCCCTTTAACTTTCTTTTATTATTAAATTATTTATTTATTTTTTTGGAGTCTAACTCTGTCACCCAACTGGGATGCAGAAGTACACTCAAAGACACTGCAGCATTGACCTGCTGGGCTTAGGTGATCCTTCCACTTCAGCCTTCCAAGTAGCTAGAACTACAGGCATGTACCTCCATGCCACAATAATTTTTTGATTTTTTATTGTAGAGAAGAGATCTGGCCAAATTGCCCAGGTTGATCACAAACTCCTGTACTCAGGTAGTCCTCTTGCTTCCATCTCCCAAATTGTCAGGAATAAAGGCTGAGCTACAAAGCCTGGACTGCACATTTATTTTGTACCCCAAGATTTTGCCAAAGTCCTTTATCAGTACAAACAGGCTTTTGACAGATTCTCTTGGAATTTCAAAGTAGAATCATCATCAGCCAGGCTCGGTTGCTCAGCCTGTAATCCCAGCACTTTGGTAGGTTAAGGTGAGTGGATTGCCAGAACCTGCCGGTTCCAGACCAGCCTGGGGAACTTGGTGAAACCTCATCTCTACAATACAATAAAAAATTAACTGGGTATGGAAATATGTATCTATAGTTCTGCTACTTGGAAGACTGAGGTGGAAGGATTGTCGGAGCCCAGTAGGTCAATGCTGGAATGGCCCTGAGTGTGCCACTGCACTCCAGCCTGGGCGACAGAGTGAGACTCCATCTCAAAAAAAAGAAAAAAGAATCATATGGTCAGCAAAGAGGGATAACTTAACTTCCTTTTTTCCTATTTCGATACCCCCTGATTTCCTTCTCTTGTCTAACTGCTCTAGCTAGGACTACCAATACAATGTTGAATAAAAGGGGTGAGAATGGGCAGCCTTGACTTCTGGTTTTCAGGGGAAATGTTTCCAGTTTCTGTTCCTTTACCCATATGCTAGCTGTGAGTTTATCATGCATGAAACTTACTGTTTTGAGGTATGTTCTTTCTATACCTAGGTGTTTGAGAGTTTTTATCAAGAAAGGATGCTAGATTTTATCAAAAGCTTTTTCTGCAAATAATGATATAATCATGTGGCTCTTATTTTTACATTTGTTAAAATATTTAATTGCATTTATGGTCTTGCAGATGCTGAATCAGTTCTGCATCCTGGGGATGAAGCCTGCTTGGTCATGATGGATGGATTTTGAGATGTGTTGTTGGATCTGATTTGCTAGAATCTTGTTCAGGATTTTTGTATCTATATTCATAAGGATACTGGTCTGTAATTATCTTTTTTGGTAGGATCTTTACCTGGTTTGGAAGCACAATCCCATTCACAATAGCCACACTCACAAAAAGAAATACCACAACAACTTCCTAACCAGAAAAGTGAAAGAACTTTTACAATGAGAACTACAAAACACTGCTCAAAAAATCCAAGAATACACAATCAAATGGAAAAATACTCTATGCTCATGGATAGGAACAATCGGCATAGTCAAGATATCCATTCTACAAAAGGCAATCTATAGATTCAACGCAATACCCATTAAATTGCCAACATCATTCTCAGATCTGGAAATGACAATACAGAAATTCACATGGAAATATAAACAACCATGAATAGCCAAAACAATTTTTAGCAAAAGAAACAAAGCAGGAGCTATCACAATTCCACATTTCAAATTTTGCTATAAGGCTACAGTCATCAAAACAGCCTGTTATTGGTACAAAAATAGGCATATGGGCCAATGTAACAGGATAGAGTTCTGGAAGCAAACTCTCAATTTCTCAACCAACTCATTTTTTTTTTTTTTTTTTTTTTGTGAGTTGAAGTCTCACTCTGTACCCAGACTGGAGTGTAGTGGCATGCTCCTGGCCACTGCAGCCTCAACCTGCTGGGCTCCGGTGATCCTTTTGCTCAGCCTTCCAAGAAGCTGGAACTACAGGCATGCACTACCCGGCTAATTTTTTATTTATTGTAGAGATGAGGTCTCACCAAGATGCCCAGGTGGGTCTCGAACCCACGGGCTCAGGCAATCCACTCACATTGGCCTCCCAAACATGGGATTACAGGCTGAGCCACCAAGCCTGGCTCAACTCATCTTTGGCAAATCCTACAACAACAACCACTGGGGAAAGGAGAACCTATTCAGTAAATGATGCTGGGAAAACTGACTGATCACGTGTAGAAGATTGAAACCGGAACTTTATCAAAAAGAGTACATGAAGATTAACTCTAAATGGGCCAGGCATGGTGGCTCACACCTATAATCACAGCAATTTGGGAGGTCAAGTAGAAAAAATTGCCTAAGCCCACAGGTTTGAACCCACTCTAAGAAACTTGGTGAGACCTCATCTCTACAGTAATAAAAAAAATTAGCCGTGCATGGTTGTGCATGCCTGTAGTTACAGTTACTTAGAAGGGTGGGGAGGAAGAATCCCCTGAGCCCAGTAGGTCAAGGCTGTAGTCACCTTGAGTGTGCCACTGCACTCCAGCCTGGGTGACAGAGACTCTGACTCAAAAAAACAATAAAAAACCTCAAATTGGATCAAAGACCTAAATGTAGAACTTCAATCTATAATATTCTTAAAAAATACAGGAGACACCCTTGTGGAAATGGGAACTGGCAACCGATTCCTGATCAAAACCACAACTTCCCATGCCATAGGAGATAAGATAAACAAGTGGGACCTCGTCAAACTGAAGAGCTTCGGCAAAACAAAAGACCCATCAAGAGAGCAGGGAGAACAGCCCACAGAATGAAAAAAAAGATTTGCCAACTGTATATTGACAAAACCCTAATATCCAGGATCTATAAGGAACTCAAATGTGCTGAAAGGAAAAAAAATTTAAAAGTACCACTCAGCTGGGCTCCGTGGCTCAGCCTGTAATCCCGCGCCTTTGGGAGGCTGAGGTGAGTGGATTGCCTGAGCCCGCAGGTTCGAGACCCGCCTGGGCAGCGAGACCTCATCTCTACAACAAATCAAAAAATCAGCCGGGTGTGGTAGCACATGCCTGTAATTCCGGCTACTTGGAAGGCTGAGGCGGAAAGATCGCTGGAGCCCAGCAGGTCGAGGCTACGATGACCAGGAGTGGCCACCGCACTCCAGCCTGGGCGAGAGTGAGACTCCAACTCAAAAAAAAAAAAAAAAAGTACCAATCAAAAGTGGGCAAAAAATATGAATAGACACTTCTCAAAAGAAGATATACGGGTGGTCAACAGACATATAAAAAAATGTTCAGCCTCACTCATCTTCAGAGAATGCAAATGAAAACCACATTGAGATACCTTCTAACCCCAGTAAGAATGGCCATAATTAATCAAACAAACAACACTAGATACTGTCGAGGATGCAGAGAAAACGGAAAGCTTGTACACTGCTGGTGGGAATGCAAACTAGTCTCATCTCTTTGGAAAACAGTGTGGCAATTTATGAAAGAATGAGACATTGACCTTCCATATGACCCAGCAATCCCCCTACTGGGAATTTACCTGGAGGAACTCAAATATTTCTACAAAAATGATGCCTGCATATGCATATTTATTGCAGCACTATTCACAGTATCAAAAACAGAACCAACAGTGCTGCCCATTGGATAAAAAAATGGGGTACACATACACAGTGGAATATTATGCAGTCATAAAGGACAAGCATGTGGATCAAGCAGCAATGTGGATGGATTTTAGAATTCGTCATACTCAGTGATCTATCAGAGAAACAAAGGACAGAGTCCCATATGTTTTCATTCATAAGCGGACCTTGAACAATTGACATAATAATATAAGAAAGCAATTGGCAGTAGTGGGAAACTGCTGGGGGGGTGGCACACCTCATCAACAAGGGTACCTGAATAATGAACATATATATATATATATATATATATATATATATATAACCTAACCCTGACCTGTACCCCACATCTTTAAAAATAAAAAAAAGAAGTGTGAGGCATCATTTTTGGCCTCCTTTATCATTATTTAATTTTTCTTTATGTCTCAATTTTTCCTTGAAATCGACTTTATCTGATATTAATGCACCTACCTGTTTTTCTTTGGATTAAAACTTGTATTTCTTTCTCAAGTTATTATACTATAAATCTGTGTTTTATTACATAGGATGAGGTTTTTTTAGGCGGAGTCTCACTCTGTCACACAGGGTGAAGTGCAGTGGCATGATCATGGTCAACACAACATCAAGCTGCTGGGCTCCAGAGATCCTTCTGCCTCAGCCTTCCAAATAGCTGGAACTACCGGCATGAGCTCCCATGCTCAGCTAAGTTTTGATTTATTGTAGAGATGAGGTCACACCAAGTTTTGCGGGCTGGTCTCGAAGCTGCAGGCTCAGGCCTTGGCCTCCCAAAATTCTGGGATTGCAGGCTGAGCCAGGAGAGTTTCTTCTAGAGAGCATATACACAGTCATAGTTGTTAAACTTTGTTCTTAATCTTTGTCTTGAATTGATTATTTTAGACCATTTACATTAAGGTAATTGTTATTCTGACTTTACTCTGACATTTTTCTTTATTATTATCTTGGTGGTGTCTCACTACATTGCCCAGGCTTGTCTTGAACTTTTGGGCTCAAGTGTCCCTAATACACAGTTCTTTGCTCTCACTTATCTGCTTGGGTGTGGAAAAATTGTGAGCACCATCTCTGGAGACACACTGGGAGCACCTCCACAAAACTCTGACCTCTTCTGATCAGACCTGTGACAGGAGATTTCAGTGTGGAGATTGACATGGGGGAGGCTCAGAAGAGGATGGATCCGGGCAGGGCTGGAGCAAGAAGTGAGCCCTAGGTAGGATTCTGGTACTTGTGCCTCTGGGCTGGTGCCAGGTGTGTATTTCCTAAGCCTGCCAAAGAGAAACTGGATGACCAGTGTGTGTATAATTTTACTCTGTTAAAGTCACTTCCTTCCTTGTCTGTTTTATAATATATAGTAATGAACAATTCCACCAAAAGCCATAAGGATTTTTCAGGAAACTAAAGAGTTTCTAAGAAGTTTCTAAGAAGTTAAAGAAAACCAGAAATAATAATCATAAAAACACAATTCTTCTGTACACGAATGGCCCTTCAGGCAGTGACATCAGAACTCCACAACAACATAAGGGAAGGTCCCATGTGAGGGCCAAATCTCCTTCACTGCCCCCTTTTATGTACTGATCACATGGTGTTGAATTCAGCCATTTACCCATGTCCAAAAGATGGAAAGTTTCTGTGCTGCAAAGACCTTGACCTCCTCATCTGTTTTTCTGTGGCCACGTGACATGGAGGTAATTGGTTTATCAGTTTGTTTCTCCAGACCTCCTCTTCAATCTGCAACTAACTACAAGGAAACTGGAGCAAATCTTATCTAGGTACCAGTCCTAGTGCCA
Source organism: Cephalopachus bancanus (assembly GCA_027257055.1). NCBI lineage: Eukaryota > Metazoa > Chordata > Mammalia > Primates > Tarsiidae > Cephalopachus > Cephalopachus bancanus. Next base: position 140,118 of record JAPVLO010001931.1, read on the forward strand.
ATTCATGGTGTGTCTGTGCAGGGTTTTTTTATTTTAAGTCAGCATAAAACAAATAATTCATTTAAAGTATTATCTTGGCTTCTTTAGATCACATCAATCAACCCACTCAGAATTTCCATAAAGAAAATAAAAATCTAGGTGGGCATGGTACCATGCACCTGTAGAACCAGCTACTTGGAAGGCTGAGATGGCCATGAGCATGCCACTGTACTCCAGCCTGGGTTACGAGACCCAACTCAAAAAAAAGGAGGCTATCAGTGGCTCAGCCTGTAATCCCAGCACTTTGGGGGGCCAAAGTGAGTGTATTGCCTGAGCCAGTGGGTTCAAGATCAACCTGGGCAACTTGGCAAGACCTCATCTCTACAATAAATCAAAAACCATACAGACATGGTAGAGCATGCCTATTGTTCCAGCTACTTGGAAGGCTGGGGTGAAAGTATCACCAGAGACCAGCAGGTCAACACTGCCGTGGCCATGAGTGTGTCACAGTACTCCGGTATGGGTGACAGAATGAGACTCCAACTCAAAAAAAAGAAAAGAAAAGAAAAATCTTTCACTGGAATCATGGAATAAAATTCTTAAATACTTGGACACACTGGAATGTTATAGGCTGAAAATAGGCCATTTTGGTAGTATTAGAACAGTCATTTAGAAAGCCTTAAACTTTGTATTCTCTTGTATCTGAGTTGAATCAAACATAATACATGCAAGCCAGACCACTTAATAATTAGGACAGAAGTTCCAAGCTGACAATATTGTGTCTGAAAAGTTAGAGATCTGAAAATAATAGATTGTTACAATTATGTGTTCCCTTCCATCCAGATATTGCAATTGTCTTCCCCTTTCTCTTAAAAAACTGTAAAAGAACATTTTGCACATTCCCAAATGTAATCTAAAATGTCAACATGAGGCTAGGCATGGTGGCTCAGCCAGTAATTCCAGCAGTTTTTTTTTTTTTTTTGAGTTGGAGTCTCACTCTGTCACCCAGGCTGGAGGGCAGTGGCATGCTCCTAGCCACCGCAGCTTTGACGTGCTGTACTTCAGCAATCCTTCCACCTCAGCCTTCCGAGTAGCTGGAACTACAGGTGCGTGCTACCACGCACGGCTAATTTTTTTAATTTATTGTAGAGTTGAGGTCTCGCCAAGTTGCCCAGGCAGGTCTTGAACCCGCAGGCTCAGGCAACCCACTCACCTCAGCCTCCCAAAGACAAGGAATTACAGGCTGAGCCACCAAGCCCAACTAATTCCAGCACTTTTAGGGGCTGAGTGAGAGGATTGTTTGAGTTCAGGGCTTCAAGACCAGCCTGGACAACTTGGTGACACCTCGTCTCTACAGTAAGTCATAAAAAAATTTAAAAGCCAGTTATGATAGCATGTGCCTGTAGTTGCAGCTACTTGGAAGGCTGAGGCGGAAGGATCACCAAAGCCCAGCAGGTGGAGGCTGTGATAGCTGTGAGCATGCCACTGCACTCCAACCTGGGTGACAGAGTGAGACTCCAACTCAAAAAATAGTAATTAAAAAAATAAATGTCAACATGACCAGCAGAGTTTTTGTCACATCAGTAGTCATGTATCAAAAACTGAAAATAAATCCTTAGTTATGCTAAAACTGCACATGGGCTTTGAGCCCAAGGTAGATGAAGGGCTATGAATTTGGGGTATAAATACTGGAATGAACTTGGGTTGCTTTAAGGAGACTTTTTTGAAATGATCCCGACCCATCTTCCAATAACCTGGTTATAGAAATTAAACACTCTTCTTTCTTGATGCTGGGGTGGTCGTGAGCAGGCCAGGGCACTCTATCCTTGAAGACAGAGTGAGACTCCAACTGGAAAAAAAAAAGTATTTCTGAGTTTGAATCCAGGGGACAGAGTCCAATTCAAGTTCTTTCTAAAATGGTTCTGCTTGGTGGGGCTCAGTGGCTCAGCCTATGATCCCAGCACATTGGGAGGCAGAAGTGAGAGGACTGCCTAGGCCCATGGGTTTGAGACCTGCCCGGGCAACTTGGGCGACCTCATCTCTAGAATAAATAAATCAAGAAAAATTAGCCGGGCCTAATGGCGCATGTCTGTGGTTCCAGTTTCCTGGAGGGCTGAGGTGTTACGATCGCCTAAGCCCGGTACGTCAAGGATGCGGTGGTCATGAGCAAGCCATTGCCATTCACCAGGGCGACAGAGTGAGACTCCGACTCAAAAACAGAGTAAAAGAACATAAGTGGACCCTCAGTCAAGTGCTCAGAAATGTGGAGGAGAGCTTTGACCCCCGCCTTGCCCGTCTCTAGGGGCTGTGGAGAAAAGGAGGACCGTTCTTGGGTCTCTGCATCACCCGCGCCCCTTCTCCCCAGGCCTTCCGGGGCCGCCACGCCACTAGCCCTGGCTGGGCTTCGGGATTCACGATCCGCTGCTGACCCAAGGTGACTCCTTCCCACTGTGATGAAGCCTCCGTGTGACCTTGGGAAGGGGAGGGGGCGGGGGACAGGGCCACCTCTCTCGCACCAGCCCCACAAGCACGTGGGATCCTGCACACGACCGATCCCCTGGCGACCCGCACACCCAGAGCAGAGCTGAGAGACATTCCCAGAAAGGGATCTCACGGGCGAGGTGGCCATCGACACAAGACGCCGGGTCGCGTCCCGGCCCCACATGCACCGAGAGCATGGGGCCTGGCCACCAGCGCGACGGATCCAGGCCCGCTGCAGCCGGGTCGTCTGGGTCCATCCGCCTTCCCCCTTCCCAGCTGCCCCCAGACTCACCATCTCCCGCCTTCCAGGGGTCCTGGCGTCTTCCCTACGGATTCCCAGGACCTGAAGGTCACAGGGCGACAGACGCCGCAGCAGAGACACCGAGGACACCTGGAGAGCGGGACAGAGCAGCGGGGACTACCGAGCTCTGTGCACAGGCGCGGAGCCAAAGGCCGGTCCGCACCCGGAAGCCGCGCCAGCTCTTCCGGCTCGTATTTGATTGGGTAGTTCCCATCATGGCATCCACCGATAGGACAAGGTTCCAAAGCCTACCCCTCTGGTTTTGAGTGACAGGAGACGCAATCAGCCAGGGTCGGGTCCGTCTGAGTCAAGAAAAGCAGGTTTCTCTCTTTTGAGTGGAGGCTCACTCTTGCCCAGGCTGCAATGCAGTTGCGCGCCCACGGTCACCCCAGCATCGGTCTGCTGGGACCCCGCGATCCTTCTGCAACAGCCTTCCAAACAGTGGGAATGAAGGCGCGTGCGACCACGCCTGGATAATTTTTTAATTTATTGTCGAGACGAGGTCTCACCAAGTTTCCCAGGCTGGTATCGAACACGCTGGTTCAGACAATCAACTCGCCTCGGCCTCCCAAAGTGCTGGGATTACAGGTTGAGCCACAGAGCCCAGACAACCAAAGTGTTTACTGGTTAACGATTGTAGCGCAAAAGGACGTGTGGCCCATGCAAGCTGTGCTTACGAGAGGCAGATTGAGCTCTCACAAGGAAGGCAATCCTCTTATGCAGCAATGTCCAAAGAAAATGCTAGCCATGCGTGGCATTTGAAAATGCAGCCACATTTTTAAAAAGGAAGAGAAACAACAGAAATTAATTGTAATTATTTACTTAATTCAATATATGAAAAATTACAATCTTAATATGGAATCAAGAAAAAGTTAATGAACTTTCTTTGGGGAACTATATCTTTGAAAATCACAAAAAGACTACATGATTATCTTGATAGTCACATGAAGCATATTTGATGCACAATTATAGACTAAAGAGAAAAAAATCTACATGAAATTGGTCTGTAATTTAAGCTTTGAGTATATCTCATTTTAGACCAGATCATTCCAAACCCTGTAGGACTATGTAGCCCATGGCTGTCACACTGACATGCAGCTGGGAGGTCTCTGACTACCCTGACTTCAGAGACATGAAGGGCCTGAACAATTCTTTTCTTGCAGAGGAAAATACCCCTTCCTACCATAATTTCTTCTCAGACTCAAGGGTAAAAAATAAGGTGCCTGCCCATATGAGCCCCCACTGCCCATTGTGGAAGCTCACTCACTTTCCAGAAATCTGACAGTGTACCAAGTGTAGGAAACTGAGAATTAAGCTGGTCCATTTTCAAGACTAAGTATGTATCTCTGGGTGGAGAATTGCCACCGGCCAAATTTCCCTAACGGCTTGAAGACGTGACAAGATCTGGGAGGTCTCTAAGCAAGCAGGATTTCGGGAGAGGGATACAATAGTCAGAAAGCCTTTCCAGGAGAATCACTCTTCCCCCCCTCACCCCTCCCACCGCATACCCCACCAAGAAAGTCTGCCAAATCTAGATTCCTACCAATGCCCCACAAACCCACCAACATGGAAGGGATATGACACTTCTTGGAGACTCAGTGGAATTTGGCACCTAATAAGGGAAATAAAAAAAGCTAGGTGAAGCTCAGTAAGATTGTAACCCCATGGAACTCAGCCAATGAAGAAATGAGGCAGGGACTTGCAAACGAGGGAATAGATTTCTTGCTGTAACCATTTTCGGTGTGGCTGCCTATGAGACACCCAAACTTGTAAGATTGCTATTAAAGTCTCACTTCTGGCTGAGCTCAGTGTCTCAGTCTGTAATCTCTACACTTTGGGAGGCCTAGGGAGTGGATTGCCTGAGCCTGCGGGGTTCGAGACAACTTGGGCAACTTGGCGAGACCTAATCTCTACAATAAATAAAAAAAGTAGGTGGGCATGGTAGCCTGTGCCTGTAGTTTCAGCTACATGGAATGCTGAGGCTGAAGGATCACCAAGGCCCAGGAGGTCAATCCTCAGTGGCTGTGAGCGTGACACTGCACTCCAGCCTGGGTGACAGAGTGAGACTCCAACTTGAAAAAAAAAGTGCCTCTTCTGCAGCACTCCATGTGTCTGTGTCTATTCTTTGATTTTTGATGGGATAATTTGTTTCTCACATGATGGAGGCTCATCTAGGATACTCGGTGTCTGTGGAAGGAGGACTCCAACAGTGGGGTAAATGCGACTCACATGATTTCGTGTAGCCTGCTCTGATTGGGTGTCTTGGTTACTGGTGGGACTGCAGATACACCAAGACTATTGTTCCAGCATCAGTGGAAGTGACACAGGAAGAAAAAATAGGCACTGTGACAACCAGGCAACCTCGTGCACAAGCCAAGGTAGAATAAATTGGATTACAAGTCCTGCCTTGAGTTCAGAAAGAAAAAATAAAGCCCTGATTATGCATGTCCATAAGTAGACCCCATCCTCACAGGAGGAAATAGACTATGCCCTCAGTTGATTACTAATATTAAACCCTTTGTTCCCTCTAAGGGAAGAAAGATGACATCTAAGGAAAAGTCCTGGGATCCCTTTGCATGTCTGCCCCCTCTCTATATTACACAACGTAAGAACAAGACACTCCAAAAGCAGCAGAGGAATCAGGGGAAACAGAGACCAGACACCATGAGTATTTAACTAACAATGCTTTACATCCCTACCACAAATTAAGGAAAACTTGGAACTACATAGGAAGGATATAAACAACTTCTCTATTCCTCCCAAACAACAGATATCGAGCATGTTCTTCCTTCAGGAAGTCCCCCTGGGACAGGGAGAAATCAGATTTGTAAATGCTCCCCTTACAAGTCTTTAAGTTAGGAATGTCAAAAAGGAGTTGGAATCACTTCTTGGAGACCCAATTGGTTTAGCAGAACAATTAAACCAATTCCTCTGACCCAGTTTCTATACTTGGACAGAGAAGATGTTCATTATGAATATCCTGTTTATGGGAGAGGAAAAGGGGATGATCAGGAGAGTAGCTATGACTATCTGGGAGAGGCAACACCCTTCTGGACAAGGTCTCTTATCGGCAGAAGCAAAGTTCCCAAATACTGACCCCAACTGGGATAATAAAAATCCTGGTGATCAGGCTCAATTGGAAGACCTCAGTGTACTCATAATTGAAGGAATCAAGGAGCCCCTTCCTAGATCACAGAATGCTGCAAAAGCAATTGAAATTCACCAAGAAAGACAAAATCCCCACAGCATATTTTACACAGACTTAGAGATGAGAAAATATTCTGAGTTATTCCCTGAGGACCCAGTAGGGCACGATGTATTGAAACTTAACTTTGTAACCATGAGTTGACAGGACATAACTAAGAAATTACAAAAGATTGAGGGATGGAATGAGAAACCAATCGAAGAACTATTAAGAGAAAATCAAATGGTTTTTGTAAGCAAAGAGGAAAAACAAACGGAAAGAAAGATTATGGTTTCCAGATCAGGACTCCTCTCAAAAGGGTTGGGGAAACAGGAAGCCTCAACTGAAAGGTAGGAGGGAGGTATCCCACAGGAGAAATGCTAAGACTGTAAGTGGATGTTTTAAATGTGGTGGACTGGGACATTTTAAGACAGAATGTCTGATGTGGAAGAAGAAAGAGAAGATGGTTTCTCTCATGACCTTTGATGAGGATTGGGGGACCAAGGGTTCCTTCTAAATAGATCCAACCTGGAACCCTTGATAAATTTAAAGGTGGGGACCTGAGGTAGAGGAGGTGACATTTTTGGTTGATTCTAGGTCTGCTTGCTCCTCCCTAATGTTTCAACCAAAGGACACAAAATTCTCTAGGGAAAATTGTTAGTATCCTGGGTAAATGGGGAAGGACTTCAGGTTCTGATATGTAAGAAAATGCTACTTAGATCAGGGCCAGGACAAATGGAGGGGTCATTCTTATATGTCCCTGAAGCAAGTATCAACCTCTTGGGTCGAGACCTGATGATTAGGCTAGGCTTAAGACTAGGAATAGAGAAGGGAAAAATAAAGGTGATGAGGGGTTTTCTACCCAAGGAAGAGAGGAAAATCGATGACCTTGTAAAGTGATAACAGAGAGAGGCTAAAAGAGAATGTACAGGGGGCCTAAAAGTTACCCCTTTAAAAGTTAGATTTAGGGGAGTGGTGTAGGCTGCTGCTTGGCCTGCAGTAGAATGTCTGAACAATTCCTAAAGCCTGCCTATTGGAAATATATTTTTTATGTCTAACCTGTGCTAGATCCAAAGGGTGTCAGGGATAATTGTGAGAAATAAGAATGGTAATTTATTTTCAAATTGGAGCCTAGGCCCAGCTCGGTGACTCTCAGCCTAGGATCCCAGCACTTTGGGAGGCCGAGGTGAATGGATTGCCTGGACCCATGGGTTCAAGACCATCTCAGGCAATTTGGCTAGACTCATCTCTGTGATAATGAAAAATTGGCCAGGTGTGGTGGCTCATGCCTGTAGTTGCAGCTACTTGATGGACTGGGAAAGTGGTATCCCCTGAGCCTATCAGCCCACCACTGAAGGCATGAGATGCTAATGTCTGGCAGTCTTAAGATCTAAGACTCATACGGCTTCAACCAACATCAAAGGACCAAAGCTCTGGACACTACTTTGGGCCAAAATTCCGCTACCCAAAAGGCCTTAAATATACCCATTTTGTGGGCCTTTGAGGCCACACTTTCCTCTGAGTATCAGCCCCCTTTCTAATCTGGAAAAGGTGAATACTAAACTTTTTTCTACTTTCTTACATGGTTACAATCTTGGGCCTGGCACTAGTTCTTGCCCACCTTGCCTCAGATAACCGTTTCAAATTACAAGTAAGTTTTCTGTTTTGTTTTTTTTAAGTAGGAGTTTCACTGTGTTCCCCAGGCTATGTTATGGTGACACGCTCACGGCCACAGCAGCCTCGACCTGCCGGGCTTGGACGTTCCTTCTGGCTCAGCCTTCTGGGTGGCTGGAGCTATAGGCACGCGCCACCATGCCTGGCTAATTTTTTTGATTTATTATAGAGACCAGTTGCCCAGGCTGCTCTCAAATCCCTGGGTTCAGGCGGTCTTCTTGTCCTGGTCTTCCAGAGTGCTGAGATTAGGCTGAGTCACCGTGCTGGCACAAGTAGACTTTTAAGGGAAAAAAAGAGGCAGCTCCTAAATTGCTTACCAATAATCTACATTAAAATAACATAAGCTATTAAAAAATGTCAGATTGAAAACAGCCAGAGAAAATAATTTGCAGAAGGCAATACCCCATTCCCACTGAAGGCACATGAGGTCTACCATCAGTGATTGAGGGCCTCATAAAGGATGAATTACTGGAGCCATGTAACCCCCTCTTCTCCCCCTTTAAAAGTTTGTTGGGACCTGTCAGTTAGAACAAGACCTAAGTGCTACAAAGCAGATTGTTCAACCCAAACATCCTGTTAACCCCAACCACTACACTCTCCTCAGCAAAACTCCCTAGGAACATCCATGGCGCAGTGAGGTAGACTTAAAAGATACACTTTGGGTATGCCCCTTAGACCCCCAAAGTACAATCCTCTTTGCATCTGAATGGGAGAATCCTATAACCAGAAAACAACAGCAGAACCACGGGACGGTACTACCACAGGGCTTCACCAAAGCATCAAATATATTTGGTCAGAATTTAGAACCTGTCCTGGAGGAATTTCAACCTATGGCAGGAAGACAAGTATTACAATATGTGGATGACTTATTAACTTCCAGAAGGAAGTATTAGAGACTACTGTTAGTGTGGTCAACTTTCTGGGGCAAAAGGGATGGCAAGTTCCAAGGAATAAACTATAATTTGTAGAAAAAGAGACTAAATATCTCTGGCATTTATTTAATGGAGGAAAACAATGCATAAATTCAGAAAGACTAGCTGAATTAATAAATTTGGCCCTGCCTCAAACCAAAAAGGAACTCAAAAAAGTGTTAGGGCGATCTGGCTACTGTTGGCTGGGGATCCAGTCTTATGCCCAGAGAACAAAAATTTTATGTTTAGTACTGTGAAAAGAAGAATGTGACTCCTTATGCTGGTCGCCAGAAGAAGAACATGGTATCAGGGAATAGAAAGTGGGCCTCATTGCAACTCCAGTCCTGGCTCTTCCATCCCTAGATGAGCCATTTCACTTTTTTTTGTCACTGTAGATCAATGTGTGGTCCTAGGGATACTTACCCAGTCTTGGGAAGGAAAAAGACAGCTTATCACCCTGTCCTCGACCCCATCTCTCAGAGATGGCCTGAAGGTGTCCACACAGTGGTAGTCACTGCCCTACGGGTAGAGGCAAGCAGAAACTGACCTTTGGAGGAGTCCTAACAGTCAATACTCCCCACCAAGTGAGGATTATACTGAATCAGAAAGCAGGGAGATGTCTGACACATTCCCAAATCCTAAAATGAGTCTATGTTTTAGGAAAGGTTGGCTTGCCCCTAACAACAGACACTTGTTTGAATCCAGGTAGTTTGTTTTTTTGGTTTTTTTTTCACTTCATGTCTCATTCCATCACCCAGGGTGCAGTGCCCCAGCATCGACCTGATGGGCTCTGGTGACCCTTCTGTCTCAATCTTCCAAGTAGTCAGAACTACAGGCATGTGCTATTATGTCCAGCTAATTTTTGATTTATTGTAGAGACGAGGTCTCATCAAGTTGCTGGGCTGGTCTCGAACCTGCACATTCAGGCAATCCACTCGCCTTGGCCTCTCAGAGTGCTGGGTTTACAGGCTGAACCACCATGTCTGGCTTCCTTTCCCATCTATAAGAAGCTAGCTGGAGCCGGGCTCAGTGGCTCAGCCTGTAATCCCGAGCCTTTGGGAGGCTGAGGTGAGTGGATTGCCTGAGCCCACGGGTTCGAGACCCGCCTGGGCAGTGAGACCTCATCTCTACAATAAATCAAAAAATCAGCCAGGCATGGTAGCGCATGCCTGTAATTCCGGCTACTTGGAAGGCTGAGGTGGAAGGATCGCAGAAGCCCAGCAGATTGAGGCTGTGGTGACCGGGAGCAGCCACTGCACTACAGACTGGGTGACAGAGTGAGACTCCAACTCAAAAAAAAAAAAAAAGAAGCTAGCTGGGATTTGCTGTGAAATTGGGACCAGAGGAGGCTGCTACTTTGTTTCTAAACTCTGAACTCTGGCAGATAGATGGATTTGTCTGCCATGAGTGCACATTCTGAAAACAGAAATAAGCACTTTGGGCTTTGCAATATATTATTAAAGACAATGAAACTAAGGAGTAGATCTAAAATAAGGTTGAATTAGTTCTCTGTAATGGGGAGAACCTACATAACACCTAACCCCAGTATGAATGGCCATCGTTAATAAAACAAACAACCACAGATGCTGGTGAGAATGTGGAGAAAAAGGAACACTTCTGCATGGCTGGTGGGAATGCAAACTAGTCCAACCTCTTTGGAAGACAGTCTGGCGATGTCTGAAAGAACTAGAAATTGACCTTCCATATGACCCCGCAATACCCCTATTGGGAAAATACCTGGAGGAACTCAAATCATTCTACAAAACAGATACCTGCACATGTATGTTTGTTGCAGCTCTATTCACAATAGCAAAAATATAGAACCAACCTTGTTGCCCATCGAAGTTGGACTGGATAAAGAAAATGTGGTACATATACACAATGGAATATTATGCAGCCATAAAGAAGGACAAACATATGGACTTCACAGCAACTTGGATGGATTTGGAGTCAGTCATACTCAGTGATCTCTCACAGGCACAAAGACCAGAGTTCTATATGTTCTCACTCAGAAGTGGACCTTGAGCTGTAATAATACGATAAAAAAGTGTTTGGCAGTAATGGGAAACTGTCAGGGGGGTGGGATTGGCAGCTGGAAACTGCTAGGGGAGGGAGGGGCATACCTCATCAACAAGGGTACCTGCATAATCAATGTTTGTATGCCTAACCCTGAATTGTACCCCACATCTTTATAATAAATATTAATAATATTAACAATAAAAGAAGCTAGCTGGGGCCAGCCTTGGTTGCTCAGCCTGAAATCCCAGCACTTTGGGAGGCTGAGGCAAGAGTATTGGCCTGAGCCCAGGGATATGAGACCAGCCTGAGCAACTTGGTGAGACCTCATCTCTACAATAAACCAAGAAAAATTGTCCGAGCCTAGTGATGCATGCCTGTAGTTGCAGCTACTTTGTATGATAAGGATCGGCTGAACCCGGCAGGTCAAGGCTGCAGTGGCTGTGAGTGTGACACTGCTCTCCAACCTGGGTGACAGAGTGAGACTCCAACTCTAAACAAAAAACAAACAAACAAAAAAACCCTTACTTTTTTCTGGGCTGCAATCTTGCATCATTCATGCAGCACCGGTCCACCTTGCCTCAGTTTACCCTTTCAGTTATAAAATCTGAAACTCAAAATAATTGTCAGTATATTGTTTCCATTTGTGAATAACATACCTATATGTGCTGTCTGAACATTATTCATAAATGAATATACTATCACAAACAATGTCAAAATGAATGTCAAGCATTCATAACCAGGTGCTGGTACAGGAAGGATTCTGAGCTTCAAAATGCTGCATTTAAAGACAAGCTTTTTGGTTGGACTCATTGGCTTAACCTGTAATCCCAGCACTCCTCTCATGCTAGGAGAGGAGACCTGGAGGAGGGCAATAGGAAAAATGTACACTTTTGAATCCAAGTGGCTTTTATGTTTAGCCCAACTCAGGTGCCAAAGAATACAAGTTTTTAAGACTTTCTAAATGACTGTCAATACAACCAAAATGACCCATTTTCAGCCTATGAACTGTTCCAGTGTGCCCAAGTACTTAAGAATTTTATTCCATGATTTGAGTGTTCTTCTTGTGGTATTCAAGGAGCTCTGATAAACACTTCTCACCTACACACCAGAGCTGTCTCTGTTTTCTTCATCCATGCTTCTTAGCTGCCATGAGCAGTTCTCACCATGAATTTGTTACATTAAATGTTCCTTTGTGCCTGTGGAACATAGGAAGGCATGGGGCCCAAGGATTCCTATTGAAGATGGGGTAGATCCTCAGATATTAGTGAAAAATGGGAACGTTTACTTTTTTTTTTTTTTTTTTTTTTTAGTTGGAGTCTCAGTCTTTCACCCAGGCTGGAGGGCAATGGCATTCTCTGGGCCACTGCAACCTCGACCTGGTGGGCTCAGACAATCCTTCCACCTTAGCCTTCCAAGTAGCTGGAACTATGGGAATATGTTCTATTAAGGCTTTGTCTGGATGCTCCATTAGCTAAATGCATAACAGGGTTAATAAAATGCACATTTAAACAGATGAAAGTTAATGCCCAGGATAACTCAGGAAGGTCTAAATAATTATTAGATGTAACTTGCTCTCTAGGATGCTAAAAACAAACAAAAATTTACATACACTATTAGAGATTTCTTGATTAAGGTGACACCTGACTTTTTTTTTTACTATAAAGTTAACTATTTTATGATTAGTATATACCTTGGAGAGATTTTCCAAAGATCATCACATTTAATCCAAAAGCTCTCCTTTCATCTTAGATTCTCTTTGCATATAGTCTTTTAGCAATGAAGGCTCTCATCTTGGTTTACTGGTCAGATAAACTAAGATAAACCCAGGATCTGCCACTTGGTGGATGTTTGCAAAATATTGTTACTGGACCAGAAGCACTGACATTACTGGTGAACTTGTTAGAAATGCAGAAAATCAGGTCAGGCACAGTGCCTCATGCGTATCATCCCAGCACTTTAGGAGGCTGAGTCCTCCTAAATCCTTTGAGCCCAAGAATTAAAGATTAGCCTAGGCAATACAGCCAGATCTCATCTCTACCAAAAAAAAAAAAAAAAAAAAAACCCCAAACGCTCGACATGGTGGTGTGTGCCAGCAGTCGTAGCTACATGGGAGGCTGAGGAGCATGGATACTTTTACCCCAGGAGGTTGAGCTTTTGATGAGCTATGGGTGAAAGAGTGAAACCACCAACTAAAAACAATTTGCAGAAACTCCAGGTTTTACTTCAGACCTCCTGAATCAGAATCTGCAGTTTTACAATATTCAGTTCATTGTTGTACACATTCAAACTTTAGACTGCCATTGCCAGGGTCATGGCCAGAACATCCTCACCATTGTCTTGCTAGATTTCATGTGCCTTGTGCCCTTTGAGTTATGGCTGACACTATGTTTCCTGGCTTTCCCCTCTTACCTTGGGGAGGTGAATCTCTCTAATTTACTTTTCAATAAACTATATTTTCTATCTAAAAAAACTTTAAAGGGAGTTTCTAAGTCACCGAATTTGCCATCTGAGCAATGTATATAACTTATCCTGTTGGATGTAAATATACATCAAAAATATACAGACCTGCCTTGGTGCCTGAATTTTATAGTGTATCATTCACTTAAGGACAGTATCTCTGCTGGCTGAGTGGATTTTATTCCATCTTTTTTCCTCAGATTTAAATATCTAAGAGAATATTTATTTGTTAAAAGCTATCTTGTTGATTAATTCCAGATGTCATATTAGTTAGAACCAGTTGTCTTCACTCTTGTTCCACCCTAAGTTCAATGAAGGATAATACCCATTCACTTTTGGTAAATGTGTGTTGTTTTCAGGTGCTGTTGGCATTCAGGGATGTGGTCATAGAATTCTCTCTGGAGGATGGACATGCCTGGACCCTGCTCAGCAGATTTTGTGCAGGAATGTGATGATGGAGAACCACAGAAACCTGGTTTCTCTGGGTGAGGAGAGTTTCAGCACACAATTCCTATTGCATACTAAGGCCTTCATGTCCTTTTTTTGGCAGGATGCTTTCTGGGAGTGTTTTATACAAATGAGTTTCAAATTTCTGCTTTCAAAGAAAACTTGGTGATTTCTTGGCATAGAAAAGAAAAAATTAAAATTCATGTTGACATGAACCTTTTTCTATTTTGAGGTGATCTGTGTCTTTGTTAATGGTAAGTTCAGAAATTTAGTTGCATAAAATATCATTGCCCACACCTAAAAACTAATGGCTGTCATCAATTATTTATTTCCTACCACTGAGCTAAGGACTCACAAATTGAACATTCTTCCTAAATGTTCTAAAGGTTTTGATGGGAAACAGTATTTGGGGGTTGATTTTTGAGAATCCCATTGCATGTTTTCTCTACTGAGCAAAGTTCAAGTTTGGTCACTGGGGAATCCCAGGGGGAGTTATTTTTTCTACGAAAACAGGCCTTGCTGCCATTAAGTCGCTCTTGATCAGGTGTCTGGAGCAAAGGAAAGAGTCCTGGAATTTGAAGAGACACAACATGTTACAGAAAATCACAGGTAGGTGAGAGTGAATGAAGCACATATGAAATGTCAAGGAGTAAGGTGAGTCTGATATGTTGTTTGGGAAGGGGACTGCTTAAGGGAAATGGTTTCTGGGAAGCCTGGGTATCTTTCTCTTTCTGTCACATAGGAAACTACTGTTCATGACCTGAAGTTCTCCAAAACCTCTACCTCCTCTCCAGTGATCTCTTTTGATGGTTACAGGGACAATCTGAGTCCTCTTTTTTTTTTTTTTTTGAGTTGGAGTCTCACTGTCACCCAGACTGGAGTGCAGTGGCCACTCCCGGCCACCGCAGCCTCGACCTGCTAGGCTCTGGTGATCCTTCTGCCTCAGCCTTCCAAGTAGCTGGAACTACAGGTGCACGCTACCACGTCCGGGTAATTTTTTTGATTTATTGTAGAGATGAGGCCTCACCTGCCCAGGCGGGTCTCGAACCCACGGACTCAGGCAATCCACTCATCTCAGCCTCTCAAAGGCATGGGATTACAGGCTGAGCCACTGAGCCCGGCAATCTGAGTCCTCTTAATGGTTCATAGGGACTGCACGATCTGATGGCTCTTCTGTTGCTTTTAGGAACATAGGAATATTTGTTTACTTTTTAGAAACTCCATTATAAACTATTTTTTTTGAGTCAAAGTCTCACTCTTGCTGATTAGACTGGAGTGCAGTGTCTTGCTCACGACCACTGCAGCCTTGGCCTTCTGCGCTCAGGCAATCCTTCCATCTCAGCCTTCCAAGTAGCTGGGGCTGCAGGCAGACATCAGTACACCTGACTAATTTTTTTATTTCATTGTAGAGCTGAGGTCTCACTAAGTTGTCCAGGCTGGTCCTGAACCTGTGGGTTCAGTTAGTCCTGTCACCTTGTCCTCCCAAATTGCTGAGATTACAGACATGAGTCACCATGCCCAACTAAATTATTTTTAAGTTATCTTTTTGCAACCTTTCTAAAACGTGAGAATAGTGCTGATTTTGTTATTTGGTTTTGAAATCCCAGGAACACCATGGACACTTGTTATGTTTTCTGCCGTATGATTTCCAGTCCCAGGGAGGTTGAAAGTGTGATTCAATAGAAATTCATATTCAATAATTTTGTCAGAACACTTCATAAATAGAAGAAAATCCAATGTTATTTTATTTTAAAAAATTTTTAGTGTGAACTGAGATTCGCTTGAACTCTACATGCTCACATTTTTTCAGTATACTAGTTCACTTAGAACATTGGTAAACATATTAAATTCTCACATGTTATCCTGTTTTCTAATAACCCTTGTTTTTAAAATTTTATTTAGTATGAAGCTTAGGACTATATTTTATATATATATACACATATATGTACACATGTCCATCATTATATGTGTGTGTTTAACGTGCGTTTTTTCACAAAATATGTTTAATCTTATATTTATTGTATATAATGTAATGATTTGATATGTTTACATGTTGGGAATCAATGAATTCAATGATATTAGTGATCATATGTATCACCACACATAGTTGCCCTTTTAATTTTTTGAAATGAGAATGCTTCAGGTCCACTGTTTCATCAATTTTTTTTTAAGATGTGGGGTACAATTCAGCATAGATATACAAATATTCATTATGTAGGTTCAGCAAGTTTTTTAAGTAGAAAAGCCATTATTAAGTATAGTCACTATGTTACATATTAGATCTCTCTTTTTTTTTTTCCTGAGTTGGAGTCTCAGGCTAAAGTGCACTGGCACACTCACAGACAACCCAGCGTTGACCTGCTGTGCTTTACAATCCTTCCACCTCAGCCTTCCAAGTAGCCGGACCTACAGGCGCGTGGCATCACACCTGGCTGATTTCTGATTTATTGTAGAGACGAGGTCTCATCAACTTGCCCAGGTGTAACTCGAATCTGTGGGCTCAGGTAATCCTCTCACCTTGGTCTCCCAAAGTGCTAGGATTACTGGCTGAGGCACCGAGCCCAGCCTTCTGTCATTCTTTATGAGACACATTTACTCCACTGAATGTTTCCCATTGTGTGAAGGTTTTTTTATTTGATTCGTTCATACCATTTTACTATTTTTGGTGCTAATGCTTTTGATGCCAAGTCTGAGAAAGCATTATCAAGATCAGTGTCTTAATCTCTTTTCTATATTTGATTGTAATAGCTTTATAGATTTCACATTTGTCTATCACTTTAGATTTTTTTTCTATAATGAAAGTGTCCTTTATATTATTTTCCTTTGTGTATTATCAGTTTTACAACACCATTTGTTAAGTAACCTGTTCATCATTGTGTGGTCATGTCAACCTCACAGCCACCCAAACATTGACCTGCTGGGAACCAGTGATCCTCCCAAGTAGTCAGAACTACAGGTGGGCACTACCATCCCCAGCTATTTGATTTATTTATTTATTGTAGAGACGAGGTTTCATCAAGTTACCCAGACTGGTCTCGAACCTACAGGCTCAGACAGTCCACTTACCTTGGGCTCCTAAATTTCTGGGACTACAGGCTGAGCCACTGAGCCTGTCCAGAATTTTTAAAAATATTGTTGCAAAGAAGAGTATCACTGGAATTTTTATAGATATTACATTGAATTTTACATCACTGTGGGTAGAATTGACAATGATATTAAACTTGCAAATTCTTTTTGAGTTGTGGTCTCACTCTTGTCTTTCAGGCTGGAGTGCACAAGCATGGCTTATAGCCTCGAACTCCTGGGCTCAGATCTTCCACCTCAGCCTCACTTGCTGTCCTCTTTCCTTATTGATCTCTTATTGGGCATTTCTGTTCATTATTGATAGTGGAGTACTGAATTCTTTCAGTTTGCTGTGTGTTTTTTGCTTTGTCAATATTTGCTCCATATATTTGGGAACCATATTAGTTGCATCCACATCATTACTAGCTATAGATCCCTAGTAAATGGACACTTTTATATCCTGGGCTTTTTGTGACACTTTTTCACTTACTGTGTGTCTTGTCTGATATAATGCAGCAATCCTGTCTTCTTTTGGTACTATTTGTGTAGAATACGGTAAGTCTCTTACATATGAACCTTCAAGTTGTGAGCTTTCAAAAATGCAAACGTGCGTTTGCATGTTCAATTACATCATCTTTTTTCTTTATTTTTTGTGTTCACTTTATTGTTTATTTTTTGTTTGGGTGTTTTTTCTGTATTTTTTGTGAAAAGTATTATACAGCTGTGTTAGCTGAGTATGTAGAATAACATTGTTGCATGAGTTCTTGGAATGAAACTGACTTGTATGTGGGGGACGTGCTGTATCTTTTTCCATTTTCTTAATCTCAGCTTGTTTGACTTTTTAGAGCTAAAGTAAATCTCTTAAAGACAACATATTGCTAGATCTTGATTTTTGTTAATCCATCATCCATATTAAGAGGTTCAGGCATTTAAAGTAATTACTGAATGGGAAAGGTTTACTCACCCTTTTTTGTTGTTGAGTCAGAGTCTCACTCTGTCACCCAGACTGGAGTACAGTGACACACTCCCAGCCACTGCAGCCTTGACCAGTTGGGCTCCGGCGATCCTTCTGCCTCAGCCTTCCAAATAGCCAGAACTACAGACTTGCACTACCATGTCTGGCTAATTTTTTGATTTATTGTAGAGATGATGTTTTGCCAAGTTGCCTGGGTGGGTTCTGAGCCTGGCACTTTTTTTTTTTGAGTTGCAGTCTCACCGTTGCTGACCAGGCTGGAGTGCAATGTCATTCTCACGGCTACCACAGTCTTGACCTTCTGTGCTCAGGCAATCCTACGATCTCAGCCTTCCAAATAACTGGAAATACAGGCACACATCAGTGCACACAGCTTTTTTTTTAATCTTATTGTAGAGAAGAGGTCTCGCAAAATTGTCCAGTCTGGTCCTGAACCTGTCAGCTCAGGCAATCCTTTCATCTCAGCCTCCCAAATTGCTGGGAGTATAGGCATGAGCCACCATGCCAGGTTGTAAACTACTTTTTAAGTTATCTTTTTGCATCATGTCTAAAATGTGTGAGAATAGTGCTGATTTTGTTATTTGGTTTTGAAATCCCAGGAACACCATGGACACTTGCAGCTTTCTGCTGTATGATTTCTGGTCCTAGGGAGGTTTAAAGTGTGATTCTATAGAAATTCATAGTCAATAATTTTGCCACAACACAAATTATTTCCCTAAGTTGAGGAATCCCAAAATTATTTTATTTAAAAAATTTTTTAGTGTGAAGTGAGATTGGTTCAAACTATATATGCCCAAATTTATTCAGTACAATTTATCAGTTAGAGCCTTGGTAAATATATATTAAATTCTCATGTTATCCTGTTTTTGTAATAACTCTTATTTTAAAATGTTGTTTAGTATGAAGCCTAGGACTATATTTTATATATATATACATATATGTACACATATACATCATTATATGTGTGTGTTTAACATGTGCGTTTGTCAGGTAAAAATTTTTAATCTTATATTTATTGTATGCAATGAAATGACTTGAAATGTTTATAACTTGTGAATTAATGAATTCAATGATTTTAGTGAACATATCTATCACCTAACATAGTTCCCCTTTTAATTTTTTGAAATAAGAATGCTTCAGGTTCACTGTTTCAGCAAATTTTTTTAATTTTTTTGAAAGATATGAGGTGCAGTTCAGGGTTAGGTGTACAAATGTTCATTATGTAGGTTCAGCAAGTTTTTTAAGTAGAAAAGTCATTATTAACTATAGTCACTATGTTACATATTAGATCTTTAAAGTCATTTATCTTAAACTGAAATCTTGTATCCTTTAAATGGCATTTCCCCCACTGTTTCCACCACCTGAGGCCGTGGCCCCACCATTGTACTTTCTTCCTTCCGTTTATGAGCGCAAACTTTTTTTCCATCCACACATAAGTGATTATTCAGTTTTTGCCTTTGTGTGCCTGGCTCATTTCACTTAGCATAGTGTCTTACAGTTTTATCCATGATGTTGAGATGGCAGGATTCTATGTATTTTTTATGGCTAAATAATATTCTATTTATGCACCATGGTTTCTTAATCCATTCTGCATCCACAAAAATTTGGTTTTTTTCATAGCTTGGCCATTGTGATAAATGCTGCCGTGAATGTAGGGTTGTAGATACTTTGAGATGCTAATTTTATTTCCTTTGGTTATATACACAGAAAGAGATTGCTGGATTGTATGGAGGCTTATTTTTTTATTTTTAAAAGACTGTTCATAATGGTTTTCATAATGACTCTACCAGTTTAAAACTCACCACAGTGTACAGGATTTCTTTTCCTTCACATCCTTGCCTACACTTATCTCCCTTCTAGTTGATTTTAGCCATCCTAACAAGAGTAAGATGATCTCTCATCAATGTGTTTATTTGCAATTGTCTGGTGATTGGTGATGCTGAGCACCATTTTATAAATAGATACCTATTTCCAATTGGCCTTCATTGGAAAAATATGTATTCATTCTTTCAGTCAAGTGATATCTTTTAACTGTTTGTCTTCAGTTTGTGTGAATTTTGTGTATATATTGGATTTAACCTCCTATGAGATACAAGGTTTACAAAATTTTCTATATCCTTAAATCTTAGTGCTTTCTTTACTGTGCAGAAGTTTCTTATTTTGATGCAGTCTAACTTGTTTACACTTGCTTTTGATACCTTACTTCTAGTTTCATATCAAGAAAATTATTGCCAAGACCCATATTAAGAAAGTTTTCTGCTACTTGGAAGGCTGAAGCAGAAGGATTGCCTAGGCCCAGCAGGTTGATGGTGCAGTGGCTGTGAACATGCCACGGCACCCCAGCTTGGGCCAAAAGAGTGAGACTCCAACTCCAAAAAAAAGAGAGAAAGTTTTCCAATCTATTAAGATATATATATATTTTTTTTAAGTTGAGGTCTCTTTTTGTCAGTCAGGCAGGAGTGCAAGGGCACAATCAATGCTCACCATAGCTCCTGAGCTCAGGTGATCATTCCACCTTAGCTTATCAAGAACCTGGAATTACAGGCTCTTGCCACCATGTTGGGTGATTTGGTTTTTTTGTTTTTGGTTTTTTGTAGAAACAAGGTCTTGCTACACTGTATTTCTTAGGTTGGTCTTGAACTGTTGGACTCAGCTGATTCTCCTGGGTCAGCCTCCCAAAATGCTGGGATTACCAGCATGAGCCACCATGTCTGGAGGATATGGTGGATTTAAGTTAACATAATGTCCACAAGAATTACCTTTACAGTAACACATGAAAAAAGTTTTCTATAAGTTGGAGTCTCTGTCACCTGGGCTGGAGTGCAGTGGTACATTCACAGTCATCGCAGCCTCAACCTGCTGGGCTCAAACAATCTTTCCACCTCAGTCTTCCAAGTAACTGGAACTACAGGTATACACTACCATGCCCGGCTTATTTTTTGATTTATTGTAGACACAATATCTCACCAAGTTGCCCAGGATGGTCTTGAAACCCTGAGCTCAAGCAATTGTCTCATCTCAGCTGCCCAAAGTGCTGGGATTACAGGCTGAGCCACCACACCTGGCCAACAAAAAATTTTTTAAGGGTGCCTATTATTCTGTTGTCTGTATATATGGCACATTCTCTCTATCTATTATTTGAGGGACATTTAGGATGCTTTCACCTTTTTGCTTTGTAATAATCCTGCAATAAACATGAGTGTGCAAATATGTGCTTCAGTTCTGATTTTCATACTCTGGAAAGATACCCAGAAGTGGAAATGCTGGATCCTAGGATAAACTTATTTTTAATTTTTCAAGGAATTTTCACGTTACTTTTCATAATGACTGCCCCATTTTTTTCCTCTAGGAAGAGTGCACAGGGTTTCCAATTTTTTCACATCCTTGACAACACTTTTTATTTTGTTTGTTTGATAGTGGCTGTCATATTAAGTGTGAGGTTTTATGTCATCATGCTTTCACTTTGTGTTTCTATCAGCAGAGAATCTTTTGAAATAGTTGTTGTGATAACCCCTTCAGGTCCCCTCCCACTGAGGGAGTTTTCCTGTCCTCTCAATAAATGCTTCTTTCTGTTTCCTTTTTTTTTTTTTTTTTTTTTCAGAATTCAAATTTAGGTTGTTAGATTTCTTTTTTTTTTTTCACATTTAAATTTTTTATTTTAAAATTGTGGGGTACAATTCAGGGTTAAGCATAAAAATATTCATTGTGCAGGTACACTTACTAATGAGGTGTGCCCCAAATACTGCTTTCTGAAAAGGAGAGGAAAAAAAGAAGGAAAGAAATGGGTGTTGGTCATTTGTAGATGTTGGGAGAAGTGAATATTCTTTTCTTTGTCCATCTTTTAAATCATGTCATTCAATTTCTGTTAAGTTTTAAGAATTATTTACATATTCTGATTTCAGCTCTTATCAAATATGTAAACTGCAAATGTTTTCTCTCATTCCTTAGGAGTCACATTCCTCCCCTGAGTGTTTCCCATTATGTGAGTGTTTTTACTTTGATTCATCAGTCCCACGGTACTTTCTTTTTGTTGCTAATGCTTCTGATGCCACTTCTAAGGAAGTGTTGTCAAGATCAGTGTCTTAATCTCCATCCTATACTTGATTCTAGTAACTTTATAGTTTTTACACTTGTTTTTATGATTGTAGATAGTTTTTATGTATGATGGAAGAGTCTTTATATTATTTTACATTGTCTATTACCAGTTTTACAACACCATTTGTTAAGTAACCTGTTTTTCCTCATTGTATGGTCATGTGAACCTCATTGAAGGTATTTAATTATATTCATAGGGGTTTATTTTGAAGTTTTCTATTCTGCTCCATTATCTGTTTGTTTCTGTATTCCAGTATCACATTGGTTTTCTTTCTGTAAGTTTGTAAATTTTTTTTTTGAATTGGGTCTCAGTGTCACCCAGGCTGAAGTGCAGTGGCACATTGATGGCCACCACAACCTCGACCTACTGAGCTTAGGAGATCCTTTTGACTCAGCCTTTCAAGAAGCTTGAATGACAGTCATGCGCCACCATGCCCAGCGAAGACTTTGATTTATTGTAGATGCTGATTCAGGAAATCCTCTCACCTCAGCCTCCCAGAGTTCTGGGATTATAGGCATGCGCCACCGTACCCGGCCTGTAATATGTCTTAAAATCAGAAAGTGTGATGCCTCTAACTTGGCTCTTCTTTGCCAAAGCTGTTTTGTCTATTTAAAATCCCTTGAGATTTTATATAAATTTTAGAATTTAACACTTCTCCTTTTTTTAGTGAAGTCTCACACTGTCTCCCATGCTGGAGTGCAGTGGTACACTCACTGTCACCCCAGCATCGATCTGCTGGGCTACAGCAATTCTTCCAAGTAGCTGAAACTACAGGTGTGTGCCACTATGCCCAGCTAATTTTTGACTTTTATTGTAGAGTTGAGGTCTCGTCAGGTTGCCCAGACTGGTCTTGAACCCGCGGGCTCAGGCAATTCACTTGCCTCAGTCTCCAAAAATGCTGGGATTACAGGCTAAGTCACTGAGTCAGTTCAGAATAAAAAAAAAGTTTTTCAAAGAAAAGTATCATGGGAATTGTGACAGTAATTACATTGAAGTTTTTATCACTCTGGATAGAATTGACAATGCTATTAAAAGTTGTAAATTTTTTTGAGTTGTGGTTTCCCTCTTCTTTCAGGCTGGAATGCACAATCATGGTTTCTAGGCTCAAACTCTTGGGCTCAGATCTTCCCACCTCAGCCTCATGCGTAGTCCTCTGTTTTCTTATCGATCTATCTGGCATCTCTATTCATTATTGAAAGTGGAGTATTGAATTCTTCCAGTTTGCTCTGTGTGTGTGTGTGTGTGTGTGTGTGTGTGTGTGTGTGTGTGTGTGTGTTTTGCTCTGTCAATATTTGCTCCATATATTTGGCAACCATTATATGAGTTGCATTCACATCATTACTAGCTATGGACTTCTAGTAAATTGACCCTTTTATATTATACCATTCTTTGCTTATTGTGACAGCTTTTCACTTACTGTGTGGTTTGTTTGATATAATGTGGCTATCCTGTCTTGTTTCGGTACTATTTGTGTAGAATACAGTGTCTCTTACATATGAACCTTCAAGTTATGAGCTTTCAAATATGCATACATGCATTTGCATGTCCAATGACATAAGCAATTTTTTCTTTATTTTTCGTGTTTGCTTTATTTTTTGTGTTTGGGTATTTTTTCTGTATTTTTGTGTGTGAAAGATATTATACAACTATTACAACACAGCTGTATAGCGAATTGTGTTTGCTGAGTATCCTAAGTTACCATTGTTGAATGTGCTCTCAGAATGAAGTTGGCTTGCATGTGGGGGACATACTGTATCATTTTCCATTTTCTTACTCTCAGCTTGTTTGACTGTTTAGTGCTAAAGTAAATCTCTTAAAGACTGCACATTGTTAGGTCTTGATTTTTGTGAATCCATCAACGATTTTAAGTGATTCAGGCATTTAAAGTAATTAGTGAGTGGGAAAGGTTTACTATCAACCTTTGCTGTTGTTGTAGTTGTTGTTGAGTGGGAGTCTCACTCTGTCACCCAGGCTGGAATGCAGTGGCACACTCAGCCACCACAGCCTTGACCTGCTGGGCTCAGGCGATCTTTCCACATCACACTTGCAAATAGCTGAAAACAGCCACGCATCAGCGTGCCTGCAAATTATTTCATTTATTATAGAGATGAGGTTTTACCAAGTTGTTCAGGCTAGTCTCGAACAGTAGGATAAGGCAATCCTCTCATGTTGGCTTCCCAAAGTGCTGGGATTATAGGCGTGAGCCACCATGCCTGGCACTGTCACCAGTTTTTACTTTTTTTTCTGTTTTCTGTAGCTATGTTGCCCTTGTTTTCCTTTCTTACTGCCCTCTTTTATAGTTATTTTTGTAGAAACGAAATTTTATTGCTTTTTTATTGCCTGTTGCATACATTTTATTAATATTTTCTTTGTGATTCCTGTTCCAAATAGAGTATGTAAAATATTTTAGTTATACCAAAACATCTTAATGTCAGAACAAGGTAATTTTAATTGCATACAAGCAGTCTGCATTTTTACATCTACCCTCACTTTGTTGTTAATGTCACTGAAAGAATATTTTATATTGTGTCTATTAACAAAGATGTGTGCCAAATTTGGGGGGGGTTGTTTTGTTTTTTTTCGTTGGAGTCTCACTCTGTCACCCAGACTGGAGTGCAGTGGCTGCTCCTGGCCACTGCAGCCTCAACCTGCTGGGCTCGGCGATCCTTCTGCCACAGCCTCCAAGTAGCTGGAACTACAGGTGCACGCTACCATGCCCAGCTAATTTTTAAAAATGTATTGTAGAGATGAGGTCTAGCCAAATTCTCCAGGCGGGTCTCGAACCCACAGGCTCAGGCAATCCACTCACCTCAGTCTCCCAAAGCACTGGGATTACAGGCTGAGCCAGCAAGCCTGGCCAAATTTTTTAATTTTTAACTTTTTATAGCATATCTTTTAGGCACCATCATTATGATAGCAGAGCATTTTCTTTTTCTATGAAAGCTTATCTTTAACAGAACGTTATAGCCTTAGACGATTTCCTGAGGTTGCTCAGCATTGCTTCATTATTCAATAGCTAGGACTCCTGTTAGCATTCTTTTAGGACTGTCCTAGTGATTTCAGACACCTTCAGCTTTTGTTTGCCTTGGTGAACCTTTATTTCTTCCTTATTATTGAACTGTAGATTTGTAGATCTAGTATATTTGGGCCCATATCTGTGAATTCTGCATCTCTGGGTTCAACCACCCAGGGATCAAATATATTTTGTAAAAAATAGATTGTAGGCCAGGCGCAGTGGGCCAAGCGTCTAATCCCAGCACTTTGGGAGGCTGAGGCAAGAGGATTGCCTGAGCTCAGGGGTTCAAGACCAGCCTGTGCAATGTGGTGAGTCCTCATCTCCACAATAAATTTAAAAAATAAGCCTAGCATTGGAGCACATATCTGTAGTTCCAGATAGTTGGAAGGCTGAGGCAGAAGGATTGCCTGAGCCCAGCAGCTCTGTGTTGGGATGGCCGTGAGCATGCCACTGCACTCCAGCCTTGCCGACGGAAGAAGACTGACTCAAAAAGTGAAAAATAAAAAAGATCTGGTTACTTCACATGTCAGAACTGTATAAGGGGAGTAGTGGACTTATTGGGATTTGCTTTAGAAATCTCGAGAGCACTAGGAGCAGGTATGTCACTTGTTGTCTGCATTATAGTATCCCTTTTCTTTTTTTTAACTTTTCTTGAGTCCTCACCCCGTCACCCACACTGAAGTGCAGTGGCGTGTTCACACCCACCACAGGATTGACCTTTCAGGCTCAGATGATGGTTCCATCTCAGCCTTCAAAGTAGCTGGAACCACAGGTGTGTTCCACCTGCTCAGCTAATTTTGATTTATTGTAGAGGCAGTGTCTCACCAAGTTTCTCAGACTGATCTGAAATCCCTGGGTTCAGGCGATACTCTCACCTCCACCTCCCAAATTGTTGCGACTGTGAGTGTGAGCCACTGTGTCCAGCTATATAATTTCCAGTTCTGAGGAGGTTTCAAATATCATCCTCCAGGAATTTGGACTAATTTTTTTTAGTTGGAGTCTCACTCGGTCACCAAGGTTGGAGTGCAGTGGTACACTCAAAGCCACCCTAGCATTCTACCTGCAGAACTCCAGTGATCCTTCCACTTCAGCCTTCCAAGTAGCAAGGACTACAGGTATGTGCTACCTCACCTGGTGGTCTCACAAGTTGCTGAGGAATTTTTTCCAGAGCACAAAGCATTACACTAAATTGAAGATAATCTAACCTTTTATTACATTAAAATTTTCCTTTTGTTGGTGTAAACTAAGCTTAGAAATTTAAGCTGGATTTGCCAAGGTATCTCTGCTGTAAAATAGTATAGCATATCCATTCACCTCATTTAATTCTGTAAAAAACTAATACTGCATTGTGAATATTGCTGAACTTGAACAGTTAGTTATAATGGGAAACTGCCAGGGGAGGGGGTTGGGTTGACAGTTGAGGGAAACTACCAGGTGACGGAGGGGCGCACCTCATCAAAAAGGGAACGTGCATAATGAACATTTGTATACCTAATCTGAATCGTACTGAAGTAGGGTCCGAGCACTTAAATCACAGACACCAACACAAAGTTATAAGTAACAGAGGAGAGGTTTATTAGTCAAAGCTCTGCAGCCCGGCGACCGCTTGCAGGAAGCTAGTTCCGAGCAAGGGCCCCGTCCTGCAGCAAAGGATTGTCTTAAATAGCCCTTACCCACATTCTGAAGGCCTGGGCTACGTGCGTTAGGGCCTTTCTTTGATCTAACCACAACATCTCCTATCTCCTCCCGGTGCAAGCAGGTGAGCAAGTTCACAGAAGCAGATGTGGCTGGTTATGCTGGCGTCAGCAGACAAGCTCTCCCAGTTAATTACACAACAGAGGAAAAGTTTCCAGGAAGGAGGTTATGGCTGCCCTCGGGGTCAGAGACATTCCAGAATCCCAGAAGCAGAAGGTCCTTTTTTCACTCCCCCCTGTAAGTTGTTCCTGGAGTCAAATTGTTGACTCCTCATACAAGGGGCTATAATGGGATCTGAGAACCATCATTTTGATGGCTGTGAAACCACACTTGATGTTATATAGGAGGCTTTTAATAATACTGGGACCCACCGTGATGCCCATTAGAAACAGGAGAAGGGGGCCTACTATGGCTGAGACTAGGGTTGTGAAGTACAGGCACACGTAACATGATATGATGGATTGGGCCCACAGGATTGGGAGTATGTGGAGCAGGTTTTCTTTGTATGGTAAAAAGCACTCCGGGGTGAAACGCTGTGATGTACAATCTGAGCCCCCACGTCCTGCCTGATTCCCACACTTTTTGAAGGCTAAAGGCGTCCCAATGATGAACAGTAAGTTTCAGTGGGCTACAAGTTTTCAACTGACTACCTGGGGAGGAGGGTGATTGTCTGTGTAGGTATATGTAAGGATCAGTGTCCTTCCAGGGGGCAACAGTTTCACAGCCCTATGTAGCACAATGGAATTGCCCTGACTTGTGGCAGTGGGTAAGTCTGGATGCCAGACAGGTATAAAAGGCAACCCTTGCAAACTTTGTTTCAGATTCTAGGCGCCAGCAGTCATGGGCCACAATTTCTCCCACACTATAATCATCATCAATGAGCCTTCCATCCTCACTTACTTTCAGACCAGGCTACAGGTTACAGAGGTCAATACTAAAAACTGGTTGTCTGCTCCCATCGTAGGAGGAGACTATAGTCTCAGTGACAGTGTCTATTAGGTCCCAAGAGTAATTCCCAAGGGCATAACAGTACCGTGAATAGGGCTGGTAAGCATTACACCAGGGGAAACCTACTAAGATCAAAACTAGGGTGCCAAGGTTCACAAGAGTCTTATCTTTAAAGGGTCCTCCCCTGCAGCTGGCTTGGTGACTTTCCATGTTTCTGGGTGTGAGGTGGTAGCTGCCTTTACTTGTGAGTGGTGAATCCAGGGTCGGACGCCACTAACCTTGACAGTGGTGGGAGTTGTCAGGATCACCACATGGGGGCCCTTCCACCTGGGGGCAAGAGCCTCAGTTTTGTGCCACTTTATCCAGACCTGCTCACTGGGCTGGAATGGGTGGGGGATTTCTGGAGCCGGTTTCTGGAAGGCTGCTTGCATGGTTTTAGTCACAGCATGCTGGACTTTTTGAAGTGCCTGCAGTGACTGAAGCAAATAATGATTAGACAATTCTGACATATTTTCTAATCCAACCTTTGGAAGTAATGGTGGGGGTCGTCCAAAAAGGATTTCAAAGGGAGTCAGGCCTTTGATGTAGGGGGTACACTTGGCCCTTAAGAGGGCATAGGGAAGGAGCATTGCCCAACCCTTGCCAGTCTCCAGAGTTAATTTAGTTAAGGTCTCCTTGACCTTTCTTTCTACCTGACCTGAGCTTTGGGGATGATAAGCACAGTATAATTCCAATTTATCCCCAAGGTTTTTGCAATACTCTCAGTGAGTTTTGAGACAAATGCTGGGCCATTGTCTGAGCCTATTTACATAGGTAGACCATGCCTCAGGATAATGTCATTTAAGACCTTTTTAACAGTGACTGAGGCAGTTTCAGTTTTTGTGGGAAATGTCTCCAACCATCCCGAGAAAGTGTCCACCAACACCAATAGGTATTTATATCCATACTGCCCAGTTTTATCTCCATGAAATCTATTTCCCAATGTCTCCCAGGGGTTAATCCCCTGTCTCGGACCCCGTGGGTGAATACACTGACCTTAGCGCAGTTGGTTTGTTGACAGGGCACACAGTCCTGAATAAGTTCTTGCATCAGCTGGTCTAGATGGGGGAGGAAAAACTCTTTCCGTATGAGTTCAGTTAGTTTCGTCTCCCCTAAGCGGGCTCCTTTATGGAGCTGGCACAAAGTTGCCATCCTAAGGCTTGTGGGAGGAAGGTTCTGCCATCCTGAAGATGCAGCCACCCATTGGGGTTTGGGGTTCCACCCAGCTTTTGCACATCAAGGAGATCTTCCTCTGTGTGTTCTGGCTACTCGCTTAGCACCGGAAAAGGCAGTGTTAGCAAGGAAGTGGTTCTGCGGTAAGCAGCACCTCTGGTCGCTTGGTCTGCCTTTCTGTTTTCTATTGTTTCCTTTGAGTTCCCTTTTTGGTGGTCTGGGCAGTGAATAATGGCCACCCTCTTAGGGGCCCAGATTGCCACCAGTAAGTCTAGAATTTCTGCCTTGTTTTTAATGGTTTTCTCCTCCATGGTGAGCAACGCCCTCTCTCTGTAAATTGCCCCGTGCACATGCACAGTAACAAAGGCATACCTGCTGTCAGTGTAATTGTTTACAGTTTTCCCCATGCCCGCTTTTAGGGCCTCCGTTAGCATGATTAGTTCCACTTTCTGGGCTGATGTTCCCTGGGGGACAGGCTCAGCCCAGACAGTCCCTGCAGAGTGATCACAGCTGTCCCTGCATACCTGACCCCATCCTGCATGAAACTCCTGCCATTCGAGAAGAGAGTCAAGTCAGGGTTTGTTCTCAGAAAGTTTGTTAAGTCCCATCGCAGCTTCTGGTGAGATTCAGTGACCTCAAAACAACAGTGGGGCGGTCCCGAATGGCTTTCCTCTGGCAGCAGGGTTGGTGGTGTGCTGAAACTCGATATGTGACTGATCTAGAAGCAGTGCATGGTAATGGGTTATTTGGGCAATTGACATCCATTTGTCGGGGTCCCTTCAAGTAAGGAATCCACTGCGTGAGTTGCTGTGATAATTAAATTCTGTCCCAGCGATAGCTTGTCTGAGTCCTTGACTAACATAGCAATAGCTGCAATGACTCATAGGCAAGGGGGTCACCCTGAAGCTACTGGGTCTAGCTTCTTTGACAAATAAGCCACTGGCCTATTCCATGAACCAAGTTTCTGGGTTAGGACTCCTCAAGCAACACCACGCCTCTCATCTACAAAGAGGTGGAAAGGTTTTTCAATGTCCGGCAAGGCCAGAGTTGGGGCCGAGACTAAGGCAGTTTTAAGGGCCTGGAACACTTTTTTTCCTTCTGGGATCCATTGGAAGCTAGCTTCTTGTCCCTTTGTGATTTCATATAGGGGTTTTGCAAGCTCAGCAAACTTAGGGACTGAGTTTTCAACCCGTATCCACCAGAAAATGGATGAGTTCAGTACCCCACAGCCCCTAGGAACTCCCGACCCTGTGTTTTGTTCCCTGGGGTGGAAATGCCTACTATGACTTGAATGCGCTGGGTAGTTAGAGACCTTTTACTTCCTTGGAGATTATGCCCAAGGTAGGTAGCTATTGATATGCAAAACTGAACCTTTCTTGCTGACACCTGATACCCCAGGGCTTGGAGTTCTTTGAGCAGATGGCCAGTAGCATTTAGGCATTCACCTTCTGTCAGGGCTGCTATTACTAAATCACCCACGTATTGCAGCAGGGTTACCTCAGGGTGCTGCTGCCGAAAACTTTGGAGGTCCTGATGAAGAGCCTCGTCGAAAAACATAGGGGAGTTATGAACCACTGTGGGAGGCATGTCCAAGTTACCTGGCCACTTTCTCCTTTATCAGGGTCTGTCCATTCAAAGGCAAACATAGGATGGCTCTGCCTGGCCAGTGGGATGCTGACGAAGGCATCCTTGAGGCCTAGGACAGTATACACTTGTCTTTCGGGGAAAAGCCAACCCAAGAGGGTATATGGGTTAGGGACTGTGGGGTGAATGTCCTTCACTCACTTGTTAACTTCTCTGAGGTCCTGCACTGGTCGGTAATCCCCTGTGCCTGCCTTTCGAACCAGGAGCAGTGGAGTGTTCCAGAGTGAGTGGCATGGTACAAAGATCCCAGCCTTCTGGAGGCGCTACATGTGGACTGCAATGGCCCTCCAGGCCTCCTGGGGTATAGGGTACTGCTTTACCCTAATGGGCATTGCCTGGCTTTTGAGCTGTACAATGACCAGCGGCTGAGATGATGCCAGCATGGGTGGGGGGGTTGATTCAGCTCATACTTGGGGAAATTCAGTCTGCAGCTGAGCTAGTAGAACGGCGTTTGAAGAGTCAAGAGGGAACTTACCCTCTGTTAACACGTATTCCTCACTTAGAGGAACAGTAACAAGAATTTTTGATGCCTCTGCTTGGTTTAGGCCCACTGCTGCTGTGGTTTCTTGAAGACCTATGTTGGCCTTGAGTTTATGCCGGAGGTCCCATCCCAGAAGTGGATATGGGCAATCTGGCATTACTAGGAATGAATGGGTTACTTTCCCTTTTCCTAGGTTTACGATTCCTCCTATGGTCAAGGGGCATAATTGGGCTCCAGTTGCCCCTTGGACCAGAGTCTACTTCTTTTGCAAAGGACCGCTATCTTTTTGGAGGACTGAGTTTTCAACTCGTGTCCACCAGAAAATGGATGAGTTCACCCCCCAAAGTGAGTTTTACCCTAGGCTCTGGGGGGGGTTTAGCAGATTCCTGGCCCCATCAGTCAGTCTGTAGTTGGAGTACCAGAGTGGACTGTGGTGGATGTCCTTCCAACTGTGGGGAGGGGCCCTGCCACAGGGGCCATTTATTTGGGAAATCTTTTACATAGTGCCCGAACTTTTTGCAGTAGGTGCATTGGTCCTTTGTCAGTGACTTTCTCCTGGCACCTCTATTGTCTTCCCACCCTGGTTGGTTGCCTTTTTTTGGTTTCTTCCAGGGCTGCCACAAATCTCTTGGCCATTATCTTAGCCTGCCTATCCTCCTGGGAGTCTTTATTGTTAAAAACTTTCTTAGCTACCTCTGCTAATTCTGATAAGCTTCTGCCTTCGAATCCCTCAATTTTTTTTGCAGTTTTTTCCTTATGTCTGGGACTGACCAGTGCCCTCTGCTTTTCTAGGGCTTCAGGGTCTATGAGAGTGGATGTCTGATAGGCCTCCATAAACCATTCCAAAAAAGTGGTAGGGGATTCCTGTGGGCCCTGGGAAACCTCACTTACCTTACACAGATTTGTAGGGCACCTTGCGGCAGCCCAGAGACTCCCTCATTAGATTCCAGTGATAGGTGGTGAGATGCTCCCCACCATGATCAGTGTTATGGTCCCAGTTGTGTCTTTCGGTGGGAAAAACGTGTTCCACCCAGGATTGTTTGGCTGGTCTGCCATCCTGCCCTAGGACTAGTCTTCTAGCCTCCTGGTGGATCCTTCCCTTTCTTCTGCCATGAAGAGAGCTTGGAACAGTTGTGGCAATCATCCCAGGCGAGTTGATGGGTGAAAAAGATAGTTTCTAGGAGAGATATGAGACCCTGGGGTCTTTCAGAGAATGATGGGTTTGGGTTCTTCCAGTTATAAAGGTCACTAGTGAAAAAAGGGACATAGACCATGAAGGGTCGGGACCCCATTCCTCTGGCCTCAAGCTCTGGAGTCTGTCTTAGGGGGAGAATCGCCAGCATCTGCACCTTTGGCATTCCTGAGAACAGATCTGAGCTTATTGACTGCTCAGGGATCACCTGCTCTCCTGAGGACAAAAGAGAAAGAGAGGGGTAAAGGGGCTGATAGGAGGACTGAGAATTTCTTGAGCTCCTTGCTCCTGCCTGGGTGCAGGGTATAGCGGGGGAATTTCTTCATCCTCCAGTGGGCTTTGGAGGACCAGGGGCTTGGCCTTAGGGGTTTCCTGCAAATTTAAAACATGAGAAGAGTTATTTTCCTTTTTTGCCTTTTTCATCCATGGTGTTTGCTGCATCGCCAGGAAGTACCATGCAGTGATATACAGGATCTGGTCTGGATGGCGGCGATAGGTGAACTGGTGGACTTTTTCCACTATAGTGGGGTTGAGGGTTCCCTCCAGCAGCCAGCTGCAATAAGGAAGTGTGGACAACTCAAGGGAGGTAAATGTGGTTAGTATACCTTTGTTCACCTGGTCACCCAAGTCTTGTGCCTCTTTCTGGAAATCCTTGAAGTGGCACAAGACCAGCTGCAGAGGAGTGTCAGGCTGAGAGCATTGTTGTCCCTTGACATCGACAGCAATGACAGACACAACAGTGACAAACACCAAACACAAAAAGACATGGACGAGCACTGAACAAAGAGACTTAACTGCCTGTGGGCAAAACAGGAGGTCCTGGGGACATCTCACTGGAACCTCTGACCCTGGAATTAGTGCTGCATCCAGCTTTCCTGAGGGTCCCTACAGGAGTGCACTCAAACAGAAATCAGGAACCTGACTTACCTCTCTAAGGGCTCCCAGGGGTGTTGTGAGTCTGCCAGAGGTACAGGCCCAATTGAACCCAGAGAGTTCACTGAGACACAGCCCCACAAGACCTGTCAGTTGAAACAGGTGCAATTAAAGTGCTTGGTTCTCCTGGGTGAGCCCCAAATGAAGTAGGGTCTGAGCACTTAAATCACAGACACCGACACAAAGTTATAAGCACCAAAGGAGAGGTTTATTAGTCAAAGCTCTGCCGGCCAGCAACCACTTGCAGGAAGCTAGTTCTGAGCAAGGGCCCCATTCTGCAGCAAAGGATTGTCTTAAATTGCCCTTAATCACATTCTGAAGGCCTGGGCTACATGCATTAGGGGCTTTCTTTGATGTAACTGCAACATTCCTATCTCCTGCTGGTGCAAGCAAGCGAGCAAGTTCACAGAAGCAGATGTGGCTGGTTATGCTGGTGTAAGCAGATAAACTTCCCCAGTTAATTACACAACAGAGGAGACGGTTCCAGGAAGGGAGTTATGGCTGCTGTAGGAGTGAGGGTCATTCCAAAAGCCCAGGAGCAGATTCTCCTTTTTTCAGTACCCCACATCTTTAAAATAAAACCATTAAGCAAAATTGTCAAACATATAGTTAATTCCCTATTATTACCTTTTTCTTTAAAGTATCCTTTTACAATTTTGTTTTTTTTAGTATAAAAGTACTAGGACTATGTTTTATATTGTTTCACTTTTTAGTTTATGTATATTAGTTTACCTGTTATTTTGTTTGATAAGTTATGAAATAACATATTTGAATTTAAAAACTATATAAAAAAATTATTACTTGAGACCTGCCTGGGCAACATGGCAAGACCTCATCTCTACAATAATCAAAAATTAGCTGGGCATGGTAGTGCATGCCTGTAGTCTTGGCTACTTGGAAGGCTGAGGTGGAAGGATCGCCGGAGCCCAGCAGGTTGAGGCGGCAGTCACTGGGAGCATGCCACTGCACTCCAGTCTCAGTGACAGCGTGAGACTAAAAAAAAAAAAAAGTGAATTAGATAATTGGTACGCCTCCACATTTAATGTTTTCATGTTTAAGATTATTGCATGTAAATAGTTTTCATTAGCATTTCCACCCACTTTTCTCAACCTGTATATGTATAATAGTATCAAATATTCCCAGTGGTTCTTTTATATATCAGTGTTTCATGTTTTACAATATTCATGTTGCCTCCAGTGTTTAGAAACATAAAGTTTTCTTTTTTTAAATAAAGGATAGCCTACTTCTCTTCCTTTTGTGTAAAATAGTATATTAATAATATAATTTGCTGGTTTCGGTAGTATCATTTAAAATTTTCTCATGAAAACCTCTTCTAAGTAAAAATAATTCATTTTTTCTGAAATGTTGCAATGCTTTTTCCATTCTTTATTATTTTTTTCAACAATCAATATTTTTTATTATGCTGTTGTGGGGTACAGTTAAGGGTTAGGTATACAAATTCAGGCACCCTATTGATTAGAGATGCTTCCCCATCCCCAGACAGATATTTGCTCGTTAATCCCATCTCCCTCCAGTGCCATAGTTTCCCACTACTGTCAGTCATTTTCTTATAGTATTAGATTGGGTGTTCGAGGTCCATTATATGAGTGAGAACATGTGATACTCGGACATTTGTTTTTGTGAGAGGTCACTCAGTATTATAGACTCTAGTTCCATCCAGGTTGCTGCAAAATTCATGATTTTGTTCTTTTTGGGTGTTTTTTTGTTTTTTGTGTTTTTTTTGAGTTGGAGTCTCACTCTGTCACCCAGACTGGAGTGCAGTGGCCACTCCCGGCCACCGCAGCCTCAAACTGCTGGGCTCCAGTGATCCTTCCACCTCAGCCTTCCAAGTAGCCGGAATTACAGGCATGTGCTACCATGCCCAGCTGATTTTTTTATTTATTGTAGAGATGAGATCTCGCTGCCCAGGCGGGTTTCGAACCCGCGGGCTCAGGCAATCCACACCTCAGTCTCCCAAAGGTGCAGGATTACAGGCTGAGCCACCAAGCCCAGCTTGATGTTGTTCTTTTTTATGGCTGCATAGTATTCCATCATGTATATGTACCACATTTTTCTAATTCAATCCTCTTTTGATGGGCAGCATGGTTGCTTCCAGGTTCTTGCTATTGTGAACAATGCTGCGATAAACATACGTGTGCAGGTGTCTTTTTTGTAGAGTGACTTGTGTTCTTCCGGATATATTCCCAGTAGGGGGATTGCGGGGTCGTATGGGAGGTAGATATTTAGAGCTTTTAGGAATCACCACACTGCTTTCCACAGAGGCTGCACTAGTTTACACTCCCACCAACAGTGTAGAAGTGTTCCCTTTTCTCCACACCCTCTCCAGCAGCTGTTATTTTTTGAGTTGTTGATAATTGCCATTCTGACTGGAGTTAGGTGGTATCTCAGTGTGGTTTTGATTTGCATCTCCCTGATGATTAGTGAAGTTGAACATTTCTTCATATGTCTGTTGGCTGCTCAGATGTCTTCCTTTGTGAAGTGTCTGTTCATGTCATTTGCCCATTTTATAATGGGGTTGTTTGTTTTTTTCTTTTCAGCACGTTTGAGTTCCTTGTAGATGAAAGATGTTAAGCCTTTGTCTGACCTGGTGTTGGCAAATACTTTTTCCCAGTCTGCAGGCTGTCTCCCTGCTCTCTTGATGGTTTCTTTGGCTTTGCAGAAGCTTGTCAGTTTAATAAGGTCCCACTTGTCTATCCTGTCTCTTATGACCTGTGGGTTTTGGGTTTTGTTCAGGAATTGGAGGCCATTTCCGATTTCCATGAGGGTATGTCCTTCATTTTCTAAGGTTCTTATGGTTTGAGGTTTTACATTTAGGTCTCTGATCCATTTGGAGTTAACCTTTGTGCATGGGGATAAGTAGGGGTCCTGTTTCAATCTTCTGCATGTGGTCAGCCAGTTTTCCCAGCATCCTTTACTGAATAGGTTCTCCTCTTCCCAGTGGTAGGTGGTGGAGGTTTTGCTGAAGATGAGTTGGTTGAGAAATTGAGGTTTTGCTTCTGGAATCTCAATTCTATTCCATTGATATATGCCTATTCCTATACCAATACCAAGCTGTTTTGATGATTGTAGCTTTATAATAGAGTTTGAAGTCTGGTAATATGATACCCCCTGCTTTTTTTTTTTTTTTTTTTTTTTGCTGAGAATTGTTCTGACTATTCTAGGACGTTTGTGTTTCCATATGAATTCCTGCATTGTTTTTTCTAGGTCTGAGAATAATTTTGCTGGTAATTTGATGGGTATTGCATTGAATTTGTAGATTGCCTTAGGTAAGATGGACATCTTCACAATGTTGATTTTTCCAATCCATGAGCATGGGATATTTTTCCACTTGTTTGTGTCATCTTTGATTTCTTTGAGCAGTGTTTTGTAGTTTTCATTGTAAAGGTCTTTCACGTCTCTGGTTAGGAAGATGCCAAGGTATTTCATTTTTTTGTGGCTATTGTGAATGGAATTGTGTTTTTTATTTGGTTTCTGTTTGTTTATTATTGGTGTAAAGAAATGCATTGTCTTTTGCACATTTATTTTGTATCCTGAGACTTTGCCAAAGGCCTTTATCAGTGTAAGGAGGTTTTTGACAGATTCACTTGGGTTTTCAAGGTACACAATCATATCATCTGCAAAGAGAGATCATTTGACTTCCTCTTTTCCTATTTGGATACCCCTGATTGCCTTCTCTTCTCTGATTGCTCGAGCCAGGACTCCCAATACTATGTTGAACAGGAGGGGTGAGAGTGGTCATCCTTGTCTTGTTCCAGTTTTCAGGGGAAATGGTTCCAATTTTTGCCTGTTTAGGAGTATGCTGGCTGTGGGTTTCTCGTAGATGGCTTTTACTATTTTGAGGTATGTTCCACGTATGCCTAGATGTTCAAGGGTTTTTATCAAAAAGGGGTGTGGGATTTTATCAAAAGATTTTTCTGCATCTAATGATATAATCACGTGGTTTTTGTTTTGACATCTGTTGATGTATTTAATTACATTTATGGTTTTACGTATGTTGAACCAGCCTTGCATCCCAGGAATGAAGCCTATTTGGTCATGATGGATGATTTTTGAGATGTGTTGTTGAATCCGGTTCACTAGGATCTTGTTGAGAATTTTAGCATCTATGTTCATCAAAGATATTGGCCTATAGTTCTCTTTCTTTGTTGGATCTTTACCTGGCTTGGGTATCAATGTGATGTTGGCTTCGTAAAATAATTTGGGGAGAGTTCCATCATTTTCAATCGCCTGGAATACCTTCAGTAGGATTGGTATCAGCTCCTCCTTAAATGTCTTGTAAAATTCTGCTGGAAAGCCATCTGGACCAGGGCTCTTTTTTGTAGGTAGTTTTCTTATTACATAGTCGATTTCCTTGATTGTTATTGGTCTATTTAGGGTCTCAATTTCTTCTGGTTCCAATCTAGGTAGGTTGTGTGATGTCAGAAAGTCCTCCATTTCCTTAAGGTTTTCAAGTTTGTTTCCATACAAGTGTGCATAGTAGTCTCTAATGATCTTTTGTATTTCTTCAGGGTGAGATGTGACTTCATCTTTTGTGTTTCTGATTGTGCTTATTTGGGTTTTTTCTCATTTTTTCTTGGTCAGTCTAGCTCGGGGACCATCGATCTTGCTTATCCTTTTGACGAACCAACTTTTTGTTTCATTGATTTTTCATATTATCTTTTTGTCTTCTATGTCCTGGATTTGGGCTTTTATTTTGGTGATCTGGATTCTTCTGCTGAAATCAGGGTTTTTGTGGTCATGCTTGTCCAGCTTCCTTATGTGGCTTGTTAGGCTGTTAGTTTCTGTTCCTTCCATTTTCTTCATGTGTGTTTGTAGGGATATAAATTCCCCTCTTACTACAGCTTTTAAGGCATCCCAGAGATTTTGGTAAGATGTTTCTTCATTTTCATTTGTTTCCAGGTATATTTTGATCCCTGTTTTGATTTCTTCATTGACCCAGGAATTGTTTAGCATCATACTGTTTAGTGTCCATGTCTTTGTGGGTTTGGGGGGGACTTTGTTGGTGTCAATGTTTATTTTTATTCCACTGTGGTCCGAGAAGGTGCATGGTAGAATTTCTGTCCTTTTAAATTTGCTTATGCTTGATTTATGTCCAATTATGTGGTCGATCTTAGAATACGTTCCATGTGGTGATGAGTAGAATGTGTATTCTGTGGTCTTTGGATGGAGTGTTCTGTAGGTATCAGTTAAGTCCATTTGGTCCAGAGTCACATTGAGGTTCCAGATCTCCTGGCTGATTTTTTGTCCTGATGATCTGTCTAGGGTTGTGAGTGGGGTATTAAAGTCCCCAGTTATGATGGTGTTAGAGTCAATATCTTTCTTTAGTTTTCCTAGAAGTTGCTTTATGAAAGTTGGCACACCTATGTTGGGTGCATATGTTTATGATAGATATTTCCTGTTGATGAAGTGAACCTTTTATCATTATGTAGTAGCCCTCTGTATCTTTTTTAATTTTTGATAGCTTGAATGGTATTTTGTCTGAAATTAGGATAGCGACTCCTCCTTTCCTTTGTGTTCCATTCACCTGAAAGTTTATTTCCCATCCTCTTACTTTGAGTCTGTGTATGTCCTTTCTAGTGAGGTGAGTCTCTTGAAGGCAGTATATTGTTGCCTGTTGATATTTTATCTATTTTGCCATTCTATGTCTTTTCAGTGTTGCATTTAGTCCATTTACATTCAGGCTAATTATTGAAATGTGAGAGTTCATCCCTTTCATAGAGTTCTTATAGTGTTGTTGTGCTTCCACTTGGTTCTTTTTTGTCTTTCTTTTGGTTTTGGGGTTGGTTCATGTATATTTTATTCTTTTCCCTGTACTCTTTTGAAGAACGTTGTTCTTTTTTCCTTTTCTTCGGTGTTTAGTACTTTCTTAAGTGTTTCATGTAGAGGTGGTTTGGTGGCAGCATAAGATCTTAGGGATTGGATATCTGGGAAAATTTTAATTCTCCCTCACTGATGAAGCTTAGCTTGGCCAGGTAAGTTATTCTTGGTTGAAATTGTTTATCTTTTAGAACTTTGAAGATAGGGCTTCAAGCTCTCCTAGCCTGTAGGGTTTCTGTAGATAAATCTGCTGCTATTCTGATTGGTCTTCCATGGTAGGAGATCTGGCCTTTTTCTCTTGCTATCTTTAGAATTTTTTCTTTTATGCCTACTTTGTTTAGGCGAATTATTATGTGTCTAGGAGTTGGTCTTCTCATTTGTTGTCTTGCAGGGGTTCTCTGAATCTCTTGTGTTTGAATTTTTGCATCACTGATTAGATAAGGTAAGTTTTCTTGGATAATCTCATGGAAAGTTTGTTCTAGTGTGGTCTCTGTCTCTCTTTCTGCCTCAGGTATGCCAATTACTCTTAGGTTTGGTCTCTTGAAGTAATCGCTCATCTCTTGAAGGATTTGTTCTTTTTTAGCTTGTTTTCTGTGCTTTTAAGAGTTTGGGTTAGTTCTATATTTTGGTCCTCAAGCTCTGAGATTCTTTCTTCTGCTTGGGTAATTCTACTTTCCATGTTAATCAGTTTGTTATTTCATTCACAGTATACTTTATTACTGTTATCTCAGATATCAGCTCCTTCCTAGTTTCTTGTTGTGTCTCCTCAATTCTTTTTAATCTCTCCATTATTGTCTTGATGTCAACGTTTGTAGTTTGAGACCCTTCGTTCTGGGGGTTCTTCGTTGTTTGCATTCCGAAGTCAGTTTTCTCAGTGTCTGCCTTCCCAGGGGTCTGGGAGAGACCC
Source organism: Cephalopachus bancanus (assembly GCA_027257055.1). Taxonomy (NCBI): domain Eukaryota; kingdom Metazoa; phylum Chordata; class Mammalia; order Primates; family Tarsiidae; genus Cephalopachus; species Cephalopachus bancanus. The sequence continues at coordinate 179,569 of JAPVLO010001931.1, forward strand.
ATACTCTTCTTTTGGTTTTTCTTCATTTTTGTAGATTTTTCTCTCTCTCCCCCTTCCCTCCCCTTCTTTAATTCTGTTTTTTGGGGAAGGTGGGGTTGTTTTTATTTCTCTTCTGCTATATCCTGTTCTTCCTTAAGAGGGTCTTCTGGCTTTGTTCACTTTTGAGGTTGGAGTGTAGGCTGCAATCTGTACTTTTTGCAGTTTTGAGGTTTAATTGAGAGGGAAGCTGTGGCTCAGAGTGTATATGCTGATTCTAGCATCCACAAACAGGTGTATGAGCTCACTGGAACCTATTTTCCTCTGCCTTACAATCAGTCCATTCAGCAGTATGTAGTCTTGGTTCCTAGATTAAAATGGGGGTATAAAAGAGGAAAATAATGGAGGAAGGGGGAATCAATAGGAAGTTAAAGAGAGAGAAGAGCAAGAGGGAAAACAGACATACATACCAACTATCAGGTGAGAAAGAAACACAAGGATGGAGAGAAGTGGAGGAAGACACGTAAGAAAGATTCCCTAAAGAATACTGATAGCTACACAGAGATAGACCAATATAAACATGAAACAGTGTAGGTCAGAAGGCAAACAATGAACATGATTAAAATAAATAGTCAAAATGATAAAATCATAAGTCACAGTAAGAGATCAGACTAAAATCACTTCAGCTCTGATCTTGGCCTCTTCCCTTTGTTTTTCCATTGCAGGCAGCTAGGTTTACTCACAGCATGGGTTTGGCTGCCTGGGAGTTGCTTTTTATCTGATTCAGCTTAGGGGTGGGGCTTTGTCTCCTGTTTAGCAACATTACCTTAGGAACCAAGGTGGAGTTTGTTGATAATTGGGCAGGGTAATGGAAATCTCTGCCTGGAGAAAGGTGGAGGCAGATTCTCTTTTGTAGATCCCTTTCTCTCCGCTTGTCTGGGTCCCCAATCTTGGGGTCACAGGCTGAGTGCCTCTGCCAGGATGGTCCCGGGGCTCCAGAGCTCCAAAGCTCCAACTGGCAGGCGGTGAGTGGTGAGAGTGGCTCTGGGTCCCCCACAGGATACATCAACCAGGAATGGGACCAGTGTCTCTGAGGGGTGGGCATCCAGAGCATCCCTGACAAGCAGCTTGGTGACAATGAGAGATGATGTAGCCAGGGAGCTCGCTGAGACCCGAGACTCCCACGCATGCAGTGGAACAGCAGCAGCAGGGGGCCGCAGTATTGGGCCCTGCGTGGGACCAAAGGACCCCAGGCCTTGGATCAGCGCTTGCTGGTGGTGAGCTTGAATCGCCAGCAGGTAGTGTTATCCCTCGCTCCAGATGGTCTTTATCTCAGCTGCTCGCCCACCCCTCAGGCACTGACGGTGCGATGTGGAATGCCTGCTTTGGTGGCAGTGGCGGCAACAGCAGCAACAGTGGTGGCAGTGGTGGCTGGGCCACTGGCACAGGCAGTGCGATGTGTAATGGCTGCCTCTGTGCGGCGGCTGCCTCAGAGGAAGTGGCTACTCAGCTGCCTCAGAAGAGGCAGAGGCCCGGCCACCTCGGAGGAGGAGGTGGCAGTTCCACCACCTCAGGGGGGGGCGGTGGCATCTCTGCTGCCTCGGAAGGGGGGCAGCAGTACCTCCACCACCTCGGAGGGGGGATGGCGGCGCCTCCGCCACCTCGGGGGGAGCAGCGGTGCCTCTGCCACCTCGGAGGGGGGCACGGTGGCACCTCCGCCGCCTTGGAGGGGGCCGGCGGTGCCTCTGCCACCTCAGGGGGGCGGCGGCACCTCCACCGCCTGTGGGGGTGGCAGCGCCTCCGCCGCCTGGGGGGGGTGACAGCGCTTCCGCCACCTCAGAGGAGGCCACGCAGCTCTGCTGCCTCAGCTCACCCCAGGCACTGGCGGTGCAATGTGTAATGGCTGCCTGTCGTAATGGCAGCAGCAGCCACCACAGTAGCTGCCCAGACCTTGGCGATGCCTCAGCAAAGTCTACCTTCGAAATCCGTGTGAAGAGCAGGCTGCAGATGATGGGATCCGTAACCTCCGGGGTGAGAATCAGAGTCTCTTTGCATTCTCCTCAGTGGAGAGTTCCACAGGCAGTGCTGCCCCATCGCCATCTTGCCCCAGTCCTGCTTTTACCATTCTTAAAGGACTTCATGAACAAACAAGATTCCATACTGGAGGGAAATCCTACAAATGTGAAGAATGTGACAAAGCATTTAATTGGTACTCAAGTTTTATTCAGCATCAGAGAGTCCACACTGGAAGGAACCTCTACAAATGTAAAGAATGTGGCAAGTCTTGTGCACTAAAAAATGATTTATTGGTCATATGATGATCCATACTGGAGACAAACCCTACAAATGTGAAGAATGTGACAAAGCTTTTCGGTGGCACTCAACATTAGAAAATCCATACTAGTGGGATACCCTGAATGTAAAGAGTAAAGCCAGATTTGGTGACTCAGCCCGCAGTCCCAGCACTTAGGTACGCTGAGATGAGTAGATTGCCTGAGCCTGTTGATTTGAGACCAGTCCTGGCTACTTGGTAAGACTTTGCCTCCTCAATAAATCAGAAAATTGGCCAGGCATGGTAGTGAGTGCCTGTTGTTCTGGCTTCTTGGAAGGCTAAAGTGGAAGGATTGTTGGAGCCCAGTAGGTTGACACTGGGGTGGCTGGGAGTGTGCAACTGCTCTCCAGCCTGAGGTACAGAATGAAACTCCAACTCAAAAAAAAATGTAAAGCATTTGGCTGTTGTTGTTGGAATCTCACTGTGTCACCCGGACACGAATGCAGTTGCATGCTCTGGCCATTGCAACCTCAGCATGGTGGACTCCAGCAATCTTTCTAACTTAGACTCCTGAGTAGGTGGAATCGCTGGCATGTGTCACCAAATCCAGCTAGTTTTTTTTAATTATTGTATTAATGAAGTTTCTCCAAATTCCCAAGATTGTTCTCCAACACCTGGATGCAGGCAATTCTCTTATCTTGGCCTGCCAAGATGCTGAATTAAAGGCATGAGCCACCATGCCCAACCTCTTCTGTGTCACCTCAGACTAGGTTGGAAGCTCTCATCTCTTCAAGTCATCTGCTAAACTCTAGTGGGGTGCCTCAGCTCTAGAATGTATTCAGGATCCATATTTTGATACCCCTCCAACCTTTTTTGGGGGGGCATAAAGGCAATAACTTTTAAAAATTTACTTGTTTGGCTCCTGAGAGACTGACTGTTCATATAGAGACACTAGAATCACAAGATGTGTTAAGCAAAATCTCACAACACTTGCACTCACCGCATAGAAGGTGGTCAAAAATTTACTAAATGCTACAGTGTGTATCACAGTTAATTTTATACTGTTATAATTTAATATTACATCTATACATTTGTTTACACTGTTCTCAACCACTGATGGTGCCATGTTACAATCTGAAAGTACATAAATGTTTAGTTTGCCGTTGTATGTTAGATTTGTATATCTGTTTGTTTTTTGAGATAGAGTCTCACTTCATTACCCAGGCTGGAGTGGAGTGGCACACTCCCAGCCACCCCAGCATTGACCTGCTGGGCTCCGGCAATCCTTCCGCATCAGTCCTCCAAATAGCCAGCACTACAGACACACATTTCATGACTGGCTAATATATTTTTTTAAATTACTGTAGAGACGAGTTTCCCAGGCTGGTCTCAAACCCACGGGCTCAGGCAATCCACTCATCATGGCCTCACAAAGTGCTGAGATTTTTGGTTGGGACAGAGAGCCTGGCCAGATTTGTATATGTTTTATGGTAGTAAAGAGCAAAATAGAGTAGGATATCCACATACATATACTTGATATGTTCAGGACACGTTAAGTTGTGAGACAAAATAGCTTTGAGAAATAGGTTTGACTCTGACAAAAAAAAATAGCAATACTTTAAACAAAAAAGTTTCGCTGAAGTGCATTTGTCAGACTCTTGCATCTAATTATAGACCACCATGGGTGACTGAGGCCTGTGTAGAAAGTTTAAAGTGATCTCAGACAACATTTTAAGGTTTCACAGTAGATGTTCTTTGCAAAAACTTGACCTGATTTATAGGCACGACCCACTGGTCCTGAGTCATTATTGAGGCAGTGCAGGTTTCAGAAGCTGCTTTTTGTTTTCCCTCCCTCCTCAGAAAGACTGAGATGAGAACCTAAAACTACATGTTGAAAAGTTTGTTAAGCATTAGCTCTTAAAAGCTTGATGTTCTAGCAAAGATTACAGGCCATTGTAAATGTTACTCCTTTAACCAAAGTAATAGTCCAAAGACCTTAAGAAGTAAAAACCTTGCTCTTTGATACAGGAGATTTATTCATAAACAACAAAAACTAGACAGCAGGGAGCTAATTGAATCTATCCCTGACTCCCATTGTATTCAGAAGAAATTCTTTTGGAGGTTTGAGAGAGTCAGGGATGAAACTTGAGTAAGAGTTAATTTTAGGGTGTTAAAGGCAACATATATTGGAGATTATCGAGAGGCCCATGTTCTTGTCTCTCGGTAGCCTCATAGAGAAGTTTCGCTGCAGTACTACAAGCATGATGTGTGAGGCCTGCAGCTCATGTGCACGCCTCGTCTGACCAAAGCCCTGCTGATGCTGAGTTCCTGCCACCATCTCTCAATGGGGAGTGCAGAGATGGAGGTGAAAGGCAGGGTGCCTGGGAGTGGGGACAATGTGATACTGATGCTGATAGTGCACCTCACCCTGCCTCACTTCGGGTGAGCTTGTCCTCCTGGTCGCTAAACTGCTCAAAGTCTTCTTCACCTAATCCAGGTCTCTCAGAGCTCTGACCTTCTCAGCCCAGGGTACACCTGCTTCTTAAACCATTGTAGCAATGCTGATGGCCCAGACTTCACCCAATGCGATGCTGACCTCTGCTCTCTCTACCCAGAGCCCCATCCAGATGCTTTGGGGGAAATCCCTGCCTGGTCCACACACAGCTTCAGAGTTTTCCAGGGTGGCACAGACTGTGGCTGCAAGGAAATGTCACCCTCACTGATGCCTTTTTTATGGAACCTGAAACATGTTGGAGGGAAATTATGTGGTCACTTGGGATCTGCTAAGGGCAGATGAGAAAGCCCCATTTTCCTGGCACGTGTCTAGTGAGTCATTTTTACCAACCCATTTCAGCGGACCTGGAAACAACATGAAGCTGATGGTGGTTCAGGCATTTTACACGTGATATCACCAGACTCAACTGCGGCCTGACTGGGCAGTGTTTCAGAGACAGGTGGTGACCAGACCCCTCAGGAACAGTTGGTGTTTCATCCTTTGGGCAACAATTTTCAAGGTGAGTGGCACTTGGGGCACATTTGCAACCCATGAGTTTAGCATCTCTGCTCTGCTTTTCTTTGTTTGTTTGTTTTGTTTACTTAGTGTTGGAGCAGCTTTCTGTCACCCAGTGTCGAGTGCAGTGGCACAATCACAGCCTCCAAAGACTCCACCTGCTGGTCTCAGGCAATCCTTCCACCTCTTCCTTCCAAGTAACTGGAACTACAGGCACACTACAATATCCGACTAATTTTTTGGATTTATTATAGTGCTGAGGTCTCATCAAGGTCCCGGGCTGGTGTCAAACCCCTGGTCTCAAGCAATCCACTCACTTGACCTCTCAAAGAGCTGAGATTACAGGCTGAGCCACCCAGCCCAGTTGGTGTCTCTGCTTTGAGTGGAAGACTTCTCACCCACAGCAGTGAGAAATGTGCCTACATCATGGGGCACATGTGTTGAATTTTTTTTCTAGACTCTGGAAACTTCTAGAACCATTTCTGCTTTTCTGTAACCTAATAATTGATGTCCCTGAATTTCCATGACCTCCAAGACAAGTGTTTTGTTTCCCAAAGGAGACAGCTCTCTTGTTGTGATACGTAATTCCAAAAACCTGGGTATTATTCTACATGATAATAAGATATTGTTCATATCACACATTCCAATGGGTTTTATTTGTGATTCTCAAACATGAAACACTGAAACACTAAAAACATGATCAAGGAAATGGTATCCTATTACTGTACATTGTGAAAAATCTACCACTTTGCAATTAAAAATTTACCTCTTCAGGATTAATTGCATGTGAGCTCATCAGCACCTTTGTAAATAATAATAATGAATGTGACATCCTTGACCATGGCAAGATGAGAAATTCCAGGGACACAACAGCACAATGCTAGTGCTCTTCATTTTTTCAATAGGGCCTGTGATGACGTGGATCAGATCTCCACCCAATCACCTTAATGATCTTCCCCTATCTCGGGGAATGGTTAAAAGGACTCAACCACAAGCAACCAGCAGCCATTGCCTTGCTAGATTCTAGTGTACCTTGTGCTCTTTGAGCTATGGCTGTCGCCATGCTTCCTGGCTTTGGCCCCCTACCCCACCTTGGGAAGGTGAATCTTCTCTCTCCCTTCTCTTTCTCTCTCTAATTTACTTTAAAATAAACTTTTCTTTCTTAACCTTTTTGTGTGTCGCAATTCTTTGTGTGTCGCAATTCTTTGTGTGTACTCAGATCTCTGGGCTGCGCCTCCCCTCACCACTCCAGCATGTCGCCCTCACCCTGTCAAGTGGTGCTGCGCCTCCTTGAACCTCTCCTCTGTCTCTCCATCCATCTCACCCTCACCCTGTCTAGACCCTAACACAGACAATCCACTCGCCTTGGCCTCCCAAAGTGCTGGGATTGCAGGTTAAGCCACACAGCCCAACCAAAAAGCAAATTTTCCATGCAGCATTTTGAAGCTGAGAGTCCTTCCTGCACCAGCACCTGGTCATGAATGGTGACATTCGCTTTGACATTGTTTATGATGGTATATTCATTTATGAATAATATCTATACAACACATACAGGTATATGTTATCCACAAATGGAAGCAATATACTAACAATTATTTTGAGATTCAGATTTTATAACTGAAAGAGTAAACTGAGGCAAAGTGGGTAGGTGCTGTGAAAATGATGCAAGATTGCAGCAAAGAAGAAAGTAACTTTTTTTGTTTGTCTTTTATTTTTGAGTCGACATCTCGCTCTGTCGCCCAGGATAGAGGGCAGTGTCACGCTCATGGCTAATTTTTCTTGATTTATTTTAGAGATGAGGTCTCACCATGTTTCCCACACTGGTCTCAAACTCATGGGCTCAGACAATCCTCTGACCTTGGCCATTTTAGACTTACACCCCTTTTGATTCCTCAGCTCCCAAGAATGCTCAGGCCATCAATTTGGCATTCGTGGCTCAGGCAGCTACTGATATTTGAAAGAAGTTGCAAAAATTAGATGTCTTGGCAGGAATAAATATCTCTCAGCTGCTTGAGTTAGCTCAAAAGGTTTACAATAACCGGGACGCTGAGAAACAAAAGCAGGCAGTACATGTGGCTGACAAAGCTGCAGGAAGGCAGGTAAAAATCCTGGTGACAGCCCTTAGGGCCACGGGTGCTGATTCCAAGCCTCTGCACCAAACGTCTGATGACCAAAAAGGGCAAAAGGTCAACAGCCTGGATGTATTCGACTAGCAAAGGACCAGTGTGCTTGCTGTAAGGAACTTGGTCATTGGGTCAAAGACTGGCCCTAGCAGCCTCCTCCACAGGAAAACCAAGACCCTAAGCCAATTCTGGTCTTGCCTCCAGCCAGAGAGGCAGGAAATGATTCAGACTGAAGGGACCCGGGCTCTTTTTCCTTGGGCCCTCAAGAGCCTATGGTACCTGCAGCTATCGGGGGCCACCCAGTCTAACTCGTGGTGGATACTGAGGTGGATCATGCAGTCCTAAAGTTGCCCTTAGGACATATGTCTAAAAATCAAATTTCAATGCGAGGAGCAACAGAAATGGTCACCAATTGCACATTCACTTCCATTCAGACTGTTGACTTGGGACAATAGTGAGTCACACATTCATTTTTAGTAGCTCCTCAGTGTCCATTTGTTCTCATGGGTCAAGATCTACTACAAAAACTAAAAGCAACCATTATGTTTTCACCAGACAAAACTGAAATGTTTATTCCTACTGTATATCAAATGCTCTTAACTGTTCCACTTTCTGAAGAATATCTTTTAACCTCTCCTAAGTCTGCCACTAAAAATGTTCTGTCAAGCTTGTTTCTACAGTTGCAACAGGAGTTTCCTTTCATCTGGGCAGAGATGAACCCACCATGATTGGTGAAACATCACCCTCCAATGGTGGTAAGTGTACTGGCATCAGTTATGCCTGTTCACATCCATCAGTACCCTATGAGTTTGTAGGCCCGGAAAGGAATTGCTCCTCCCATAAAAAGAATTGTAGCTGCCAGCATTCTAACACCATGCAAGTCGGCATGGAACACTCCTTTTCTGCCAGTTCAGAAACCGGGAACTTCTGATTACCATCCAGTTCAGGACTTAAAGGAAGTCAACAAGCAGGTAGAAACTATGCATCCAAGTATTCCTAACCTGAACACTTTGCTCAGTCCCCTTCCCCTCAATATCAGGTGTATACTTGCTGGACTTAAAGGATGCCCTTTCTCCATTCCTCTGTCCCTTGTCAGCCAACCTATCTTTGCTTTTGAGTGAGCGGATCCAGATACAGGAGATGCCAGTCAGTTAACCTGGACATGACTACCACAAGGCTTCATGAACTCCCCAACCCCTTTCAGGGAGACCTTGCCACAGGATTTATCAGGGTTCCATGCCCAGCACCCTAAGTGTACTCTGCTTCAGTACCTGGATGGCCTCCTGCTTGCAGCTGTGGACATGGACGCCTGTTTACAAGGTACTAAAGCTTTATTGCATCTCCTCCAGGACCTGTGCTGTCAAGTATCAGCCAGAAGGCAGAGCTTTGCTCTGCCAGAGTGTCATACCTTGGATACCAGCTACAAGAAGGCAAGCAATCCCTAACCTCAGCCCAGAAAGAACCTATTCTCCAAATTTCTACACCAACCACCAAAAAACAGGTATGGAAATTCCTGGGGGTGGCAGAGTTTGTCTGCTATAGATCCCAGGATTTGCTGAAATTGCCAAACCCTTGTACTTGTCCACAGTAGGGGATCAACCCCTAAATTGGACTGCTGATGAGGAACAAGCATTCCAACAGCTAAACACAGCTGTAACCCAAACTGAAACACTAGCCCTTCCAGATGTTACCAAACCTTTCCACTTGTTCATTCATGAACAATGAGGAATTGCAAAAGGGGTCCTCATTCAGACCCTAGAGCCATGGAAAAGACTAGTGGCTTACTTGTCAAAAAGACTGGACACAGAAGCTTCTGGCTGGCCCTCTTGTCTTTGAGCCATTGTGGCCACGGCTTTCCTGGTTAAAGAAGCAGACAAGTTAACTTTTGGCCAGAACATGGCTTTCACTGCTCCTCATGCTGTTGAAACTCTGGTTCAGGAAGCCTCTGACTGCTGAATGTCAATGCATGCATTACTTAGTATCAAAGCCTACTATTTGACCAGCCCAGACTAACATTCACTCCTACTCAGTGCCTCAACCTGGCAACCCTGTTGCCTGATAACCATCCAGAGACACTGGGCATGACTGTGAGGATGTGTTGAACATCACTCAGGCCAGCTGACCTGATTCTTGGGACACTCCCCAGTTCCAGGCTGATGTTGACCTGTTCATGGATGGTAGCAGCCTGATAATAAACAAAGTCCATAAGGCTGGTGCAGCGGTAACTACAGCTCATGACCTAATCTGGTCACAGGCATCGCCCCAGGGTACTTCTGCTCAAAAACCTGAGTTCATGGCTTTAACTCAGGCCCTGCACTGGGAAGCAGAAAAACGGCATGTGTTTGCTACACTTCGTGTGCATGCCATGATCTACAAAGTACATGGCCTTCTCACTGCAGCAGGTAAAACTATCAAAAACAAGGCAGAAATATTAGCCCTCCTGGAAGCTATTCGGGTCCCTAAAGAAGTAGCTGTTATTCATTGTAAAGATCACCAAAAATCTGACACTGTAGAAGCAATCAGAAAGCTTCTGGCAGACCAGGCAGCTCAGGAAGCAGCAGAACTCCCACTTAAATCCCTAACTATTTTGCCAACTAAAACTTTTCCAGTTCCTTCTCTCCCACAGCGGCCCAAATATACACACAGAGAAAAAGGCTGCAGAGCTGGCGGGAGCTCACAAGAAACTTGATGGCTGATGGGTTAAAGACTCTAGAATTGTTCTACCTGAAGTCCTTGCAGGAAAATTAAAAACTCGATTCCACTCTACCACCCACCTAAGGGGAACCAAAATGACTGAACCGATAAATCATTTTTATATTATTAACAATCTAAAAGACTTAGCCAAATCAGCAACCTTCATGTGTCCTGCTTGTGCTTGTGTCAACCCCAAAGGTGGGCCAAAACCCCTTCCGGGAATCAGGGCATGAGGATTAAGCCCTGGTGAAAAATGGGAAATAGACTTTACTGACATAAAACCTCCACAAGCAGGATACAACTATTTACTGGCATTAGTAGATACTTTTCCAGGGTGGGTAGAAACTTTTGCCACCAAAAATGAAATTGCACTTATGGTTGCAAAATACTTGCTAAATAAAATAATTTCTAGGTATGGGCTCCCTGTCTCTATTGGCTCAGACAATGGTCCTGCCTTCACTTCGCCCATAGTACAATTGGTCGGGAAAGCACTAAACAGCAAATGGAAACTGCATTGTGCTTACTGACCACAGAGATCTGGACAGGCAGAACACATGAACTGAACTTTAAAACATACTATATCCAAATTAATAATAGAAACCTGTGAGAAATGGATAAACCATTTACCTCTAGCCCTCCTTCGGGCTAGATGTGCCCCATACAAGGCCAGGTTCACTCCATATAAAATCATGTTTGGGAGATCCCCTCCTCTATTACCCCATTGGTGGCATCCTATTCTTGAAGAGTTTACTAATCAACCTCTGTTAAAGTATCTCCAGTCTTTACAGCGAGTGCAGATCATTGTCCACACCAATGTCCGTGCCGCACTGCCATCTCCAACCACCACACTGTGTCATCTGTTCCAGCCTGGGAATTTGGTCTACATCAAAAAGTTCCAGAAAGAAGAACTGACCCCCTCCTGGAGAGGACCATACAAATTCATCCTCACCACCACAACGACACTCAGGGTTGGCGGGCTACCAACATGAGTTCATCAATCACACATCAAGGAGACTGTGGACGCCAAAGCCTGGCTCAGGCAAGCCTGCAACTGGGACACTGATGTGCCCCTCCAGCCGAACAATGCCTGGACTGTACACCTTCATCCTGATAATCCTCCCAAAGCAACCCTCCAAGCCCGTCATCCTGCGTCATCTGACAAGCCAACACAGCAAAAACCGTGAGACTTTAACAATAACTCGTTTTCTGAATGCCTTGTACTCATCCGTTACCTTTTCTTTTTGTTATCTCACTTGTTCTAGGATTTGGTGCAGCACTGCTTACTGCAGCTCCTGCAGAATGGCCATGCTGCAAGAAAATTCTGTTAATGCTGTTTTATCTTTCATGTGCTGGATGTATTATTGCTCTGTTATGATTAAAATAAGTTTACCCTGGTTCATTTTAGCAAACACACCTCTGGGTTCAGCTTATGATGCTACTTATATTTTTACTTTAAGTTCCTTTACTTCACGTTTTAGCTATCCAAGATTGGACCTACAGCTCAAATTTAATCCAACTTAAAGTAAATCTTCCAGACCTGGTACCTATAAAAATGGAGTGTGTGTCTTGAAAACCTGTTGTCCCTGACTGGGCGACTGGAATTCATATGGCAGGCAGGGAGCCAAACCACTTCTATACTGAAAAGTGCACCCAGTGGGCAACTCCTAAATTCATAAAAACTACAAACATCTACCTTTGCCCCAGCTACCCAACAAATTATAAATGTATGCAGAAAAATGAATTCTTTTCTCCAAATCGGGAATGTGTCACCATCGCAACCTACAGCGGGGAACTTAACACCTCCCAAATCACCGACTGGCTAACCTCTGGCTCCGAATGGCCTGTATACATAAAGGTTACTAATCCTCACCAGCACTCCTGGAGAATGGGAAAAACCATGGCTCTACATGAAAGGGTATGATCAAGGTGCCATGTTCACCACTCAAAGGCAAAATATCAATTATAAGCCTAAACCAATAGGATCCCTAACTGAGTTACAGGACCCTATGTTTGGTTTTCATCCACAACCGCCTCCTAATGGTCATATTATTAACCCAGGTTCATTCCAAACATTTCCTAAACCAGCTCCAAAGTCTTCAGAGTAAACTTTCCAGCCCAGAAACTCCCCCATTTGTTTCCTAGGTTAACTCATATGCACAATTTACTCATTAACAGTTGGCCCCAGTTAGCTGGCTTTGTCTGAAATCTAAACCACCATATTGCACAGGGGGAGTTAAAACAAGTTTCTCCGAGAGCAGCACAAAGCCCTCCTTGATACACGAACAGTAAGTTAAGACCTCTTCAATTTTGGAGAATGACCTCAGCTAAAAAATTTACCTGGTCGTGGAGTTGCTCTATTGAAAACTGTACATATTCTAGGTTATTGTTTCTATTTTGTGTTAAGCTAGTTAGTCCCATTAGTCCTGTTTCTCCGTGGACTAGGGCAGCAGTGCTCAGAGCAGCTGTCCCAGCTACACTTAATCCGACTAAGGTGGGGACGAACAGAGGAGCAATGCAACCTGTATTCCCAAAACGGCTCATGTCACCGTAGGAACTGTAACTGGAAATGCTTCTTGTCTTGTAACTGCAAATTTCAATTTAGCAGCTTCTCCATCTTCTGACATTTGTAACCAGTCTCTTAGCAACACAATAACCCATTCCCAGATGTATACTGTACCTGCCAATACTTGTTTTGTTGTTCACTAGCTTTAACTACTTATATTACTGCTAAAATTTTGGACAATAAGCCTGTTTTATGTATTACTGTTCAGGTACTTCCTCAATTGTATGTCTATGGCGTTCCCAAGGGTGTTCTTTTAATTTCACCACCTGGCAACTGGAAAAAGGGTGCGGTTCCTCTGTTAGTCCCCACCTTAGTCAGATTAAGTGTAGCTGGGACAGCTGCTCTTAGCACTGCTGCCATAGTCTGGGGAGAAGCAGGACTACCAGGACTAACTAGTTTAACACAAAATATAAACGAAAACCTAGAGTATGTATAGTCTTCAATAGAGCAACCCCATGAGCAGGTAGATTCTTTAGCTGAGGTCGTTCTCCAAAATCGAAGAGGCCTTGACTTATTGTTCATGTCTCAAGGAGGGCTTTATGCTACTCCCGGAGAAACTTGTTGTTTCTATGCCAATAAATCAGGACTCATCAAAGAAACTCTCCAAAAGTTCCAGTAAACATAAACAAGTGATGAGAAAAACTAAGTGACAGTAAGTCCTGGTTCCAATCATTGTTTGTTTGGAACCCATGGCTAACTACTTTTCTTACTAGTCTAGCAGAACCTCTCATCCTTCTCTTCCTTGGTTTGCTGGTAGGACCTTGTATTTTCTTTCTTTCTTTCTTTCTTTCTTTCTTTCTTTCTTTCTTTCTTTCTTTCTTTCTTTCTTTTTCTTTCTTTCTTTCTTTCTTTCTTTCCTTCCATCCTTCCATCCTTCCTTCCTCCCTTCCTCCCTCCCACCCTCCTTTCTTTCTTTCTTTCTTTCTTTCTTTCTTTCTTTCTTTCTTTTCTTTCTTTCTTCTTTCTTTCCTTCCATCCTTCCATCCTTCCTTCCTCCCTTCCTCCCTCCCACCCTCCTTTCTTTCTTTCTTTCTTTCTTTCTTTCTTTCTTTCTTTCTTTCTTTCTTTCCTTCCTTCTTTCCTTCCTTCCTTCTTTCTTTCTTTCTTTCTTTCCTTCCTTCCTTCTTTCTTTCCTTCTAGTTGGAGTCTCATTCCATCGAACCCAGCCTCGACCTACTGGGTTCCGGTGATCCTTTTGCCTCAGCCTTCCAAGTAGCTGGAACTACAGGCACGCACTACCACGCCCGGCTAGTTTTTGATTTATTGTAGAGATGAGGTCTCGCCAAGTTGCCCAGGTGGGTCTCGAACCTGCAGACTCAGGCAATCCACTCACCTAAGCCTCCCAAAGGTGTGGGATTACAGGCTGAGCCACCAAGCCCGGCTAGGATCTTGTATTTTCAACTGGTTTGTTAACTTTGCCAAGAAATGAATCAACACAGTTAATATCATGTATACCAGAACCTGTTATAATTCCCTTCCTATGATGGAAGAGTCAACAAATTGACTCATGTACAACTAAAAGGGTGGAATGAAATAATCGAAATCAGTTAACAAAAACTAAACAGCTAGCAAAATAATAGTATTAGTCTGATAAATAAAGTAACTTCATTTTGTTGAAAACTTCTATCTTAGTTGCCTGACCTAAGAATAACCTCACAATGCATACGTGTGATTACTGTAATGATCCAGGACCATAAACACCTAGCTTTGTTCCCTTTGGGCAGTTCGTGCTGACCTTGCCTGCTGACTGTTACAAAACTCCCTAGCTGCAAGTTCCATGTAATTGTATGCTTTGTTAACTGTAATTGAATGTTCCAAGAAATTGTTAAGAAATTATTCCTTGCAAAATCCCCTACCACACCCCTCTAAATTGTTCCTAGTTTAAGTTCCCCACTGTTTTAAATTACTCTTACCTCAACCCCCCCACGCACCTCCTGCTATGTAGTCAACACTGCAAATTTTACCTATAAATCTTGTCACAAACTGCACTAGCTTGTCAAGAGTTCCTGGCTGAGCCACTCATGACTGCATGCTAATAAAGGTCTCAATCTGAAACTTGGCATGCTAGCATGACTTCTTCTCACTTTCTTGGTCATAACAACATCTCATGATCTCACGTGGTGGGTCAGGGGTTGTCAGGGTCGAGTGATACCTTGAAGTCATCATGGGCAGCTTATAGCAATGCATCAGTATGAATGCCTAGAAGATAGATTATTATTAAGTCTGGACATGCTTAAAGAGTTTTGTGTAGGCCAGGCTCAGTGGTTCAACCTGTAATCCCAGCACTTTGGAAGGCCGAGGTGAGTGGATTGCCTGAGCCTGCAGGTTCGAAACCAGCCCAGGCAACTTGGTGAGACTCTAAAATAAATAAATAAATAAATAAAATAAATAAATAAAATAAATAAAAAATTAGTTGGTGTGGTAGTGTGCACCTGTATTTCTGGCTACTTGGAAGGCTGAGGCAGAAGGATTGCTGGAGCCTGGCAGGCTGACGCTGGGGTGGCAGTGAGCGTGCCCCTACACTACAACCTGGATGAGAGAGTAAGTCACCAACTCAAAAAAAAAAAAAAAATGTTAGTTGAATTCAAACAAATATCTGTTGTTAAGACCACGTCATCCAGTCATCCTTTTCTTGTTTTTTTTTTTTTTTTTGAGTTGGAGTCTCACTCCATCACCCAGACTGGAGTGCAGTGGCCGCTCCCGGTCACCACAGCCTCCACCAGCTGGGCTCTGGCAATCCTTCTGCCTCAGCCTTCCCAGTAGCTGGAACTATAGGGCGCACTATCATGCCCAGCTAATGTTTTGATTTATTGTTTTTGTTTTTTTTTTTTTGAGTTGGAGTCTCACTCTGTCACCCAGACTGGAGTGCAGTGGCCACTCCTGGCCACCGCAGCCTCGACCTGCTGGGCTCCGGTGATCCTTCCGTCTCAGCCTTCCAAGTAGCCGGAATTACAGGCATGTGCTACCATGCCCGGCTGATTTTTTGATTTTTATTGTAGAGATGAGGTCTCGCTGCTGAGGCGGGTCTCGAATCCGCGGGCTGTTTTGATTTATTGTAGAGATGAGGTCTCGCCAAGTTGCCCAGGCAGGTCTCGAACCCACAGGCTCAGGCAATTCACTCACCTCAGCCTTCCAAAGCACGGGATTACAGACTGAGCCACCAAGCCCGGCTAAGTCATACTTTTCTAACAGCACAGCTTCATTTTAGGATTTGGGAATCATTCAGTCATCTCTTTGCTTTCTGAATAGGTATAAGCCTGACTTGGTGGGGAGTACTTACTATTAGTCAGTTTCTGATTTCCTCTACCAATAGGACAGTGGCTGCCATTGTTTGGAGACATTCAAGCCACTCCAAGAGACAGAGTCAAGGACAAAAGCAATAGGCTGTCCTTTTCCTACCGAGTCTGCATAAGTACCCTAAAGCAACACCTTGATCTACTGGGACAAAAATGGAATTGCTTGGAGCTGAAATAAGGCCCACTTTTTAATTCCTTTATACCACATTCTTCTTCCGGTGATCAGTGTAAGGAGTCACATTCTATTTTTAACAGTGTTAAACATAAAATTTTTGTTCTCTGGGCATAAGACTAGATCCATAGCTGACAGTAGCCATATAACACTTACACTTTTTTTAGTCCATTTTTGGTTTGGGGCAGAGCCAAATTTATTAAGCCAGGTATTCTTTCTGAATTTATGCCTTATTTTCCTCCACTTATTAAATGCCAGAGATATGTAGTCTCTTTTTCTACAAGTTATAGTTTATTCCTTGAAATTCATCACCCTTTTGGCCCAGAAAGTTGAGCAGACTCATAGTAGTCTCTGATACTTCCTTCTTTTTCCTTCCAGAGATTAATAAGTCTTCCACATATTGTAATAGTTGGGTTACTGCCATAGGTTGTAATTCCTCCAGGACAGTTTCTAAAATCTGACCAAATAAATTTGGTACTTTGGTGAAACCCTGTGGAAGTACAGTCCAGTGTTTCTGCTGTTTTGTTCCAGTTATAGGATTCTCCCATTAAAATGCAAAGAGAACTGTACTTTTGAGGCCTAAGAGACATGCTCAAAGTGCATTTTTTAAGCCCACTGCACTGCACCATGTATGTTCATAGGGAATTTTGCTAAGGACACTGTAGAGGTTAGGGATCACAGGATATTGGGCCTGAACACTCTGTTTTTTATAGCACTTAGGTCTTTTTTTTTTTAGTTGGAGTCTCACTCTGTTGCCCAGACTGGAGTGCAGTGGCCGCTCCCAGCCATTGTAGCCTCGACCCGCTGGGCTCCGGCAATCCTTCCACCTCAGCCTTCCAAGTAGCTGGAACTACCGGTGCACACTACCACGCCTGGCTAATTTTTTTTTATTTGTTGTAGAGATGAGATCTCGCCAAGTTGCCCAGGTGGGTCTTGAACCTGCGGGTTCAGGCAGTCCACTCACCTCAGCCTCCCAAAGGTGCAGGATTACAGGTTGAGCCACTGAGTCCGGCTAGCACTTAGATCTTGTAGTAAGTGATAGGTCCCACCAAACTTTCAAAGGGAGAGAAAAGGGGTGTTATATGGCTCCAGTAATTCATCCCTTATGAGGGCCTCAATCACTGGTTGTAGACCTTGTGTATCCTGAATGGGAATGGGGTATTGCCTTCTACAAATTATTTCATCTGACTGTTTTCAATCTAACTTTAAAAAAAAAGCTTATATTATTTTAATGTAGATTATTGGTAAGCAATTTAGGAACTGCCTCTTCTTTTCCTTTAAAAGCCTACTTGTGCCAGCGCAGTGGCTCAGCCTGTAATCCCAGCACTCTGGAAGGCAGAGACAAGAGGACCACCCAAGCCCAGGGATTTGAGACTAGCCTGGGTAACCCGTCTCTATAATAAAACAAAAAAATTAGCCAGGCATGGCAGCGCATGCCTATAGCTCCAACCATCCAGAAGGCTGAGGCAGGAGGATCACCCAAGCCCAACAGGTAGATGCTGCAGTGGCTGTGAGCGTGCCACTGAACCCCAGTCTGGGGAACAGAGTGAGACTCGAACTAAAAAAAAAAAAGGAAAACTTACTTGTAACTTGAAGCGGTTAACTGAGGCAAGGTGGACCAGAGCTGGTGCTGGGGTCAAGATTGTAACCAAGTAAGAAAGTAGAAAAAAGTTTAGTATTTACCTTTGGCAGATTAGAAAGGGGGCTGACACTCAGAGGCAAGTGTGCCCTCAAAGACCCACAAAATGGGTATGTTTAAGACCTTTTGGGTAGGGGGATTTTGGCCCAAAGTAGTGTCCAGGGCTTCAGGTCTTTGATGTTGTTTGTAGTCACATGAGTCTTAGGTCTTGAGGTCACCAGACATTAATATCTCATGCCTTCAGTGGTGGGCTGCTAGACTCTGGTGATTCCCCTTCCCCAGTCTTCCAAGTAGCTGAAACTACAGGCACGCACCACCACACCCAGCCAATTTTTTACTTATCACAGAGACAAATCTTGTCAAGATGCCCGGATGGTTTCAATCCCACAGGCACAGGAAATCCACTCGCCTTGGCCTACCAAAGTGCTGGGATCACAGGCTGAGAGCCACAGAGCCGGTACTAGGCTCCAATCTGAAAATAAATTACCTTTCTTTTTTTTTTTTTTGAGTTGGAGTCTCACTCGTTGCCCAGACTGGGGTGCAGTGGCCGCTCCCGGCCACCACAGCCTCGACCTGATGGGCTCTGGTGATCCTTCTGCCTCAGCCTTCTGAGTAGCTGGAACTACAGGCACGTGCTACCATGCCCAGCTGATTTTTGATTTATTGTAGAGATGAGGTCTCACCAAGTTGCCCAGGTGGGTCTTGAACCCGCAGGCTCAGGCAATCCACTCACCTCAGCCTCCCAAAGTGCAGGATTACAGGCTGAGCTACCGAGCCCGGCTTCTATTCCTAGTCTTAAGCCTAGCCTATTCATCAGGTCATGACCCAAGAGGTTGATACTTGCTTCAGGGACATATAAGAATGCCCCCTCCATTTGTTCTGGCCCTGATCTAAGTAGCATTTTCTTAAATATTGGAACCTGAAATCCTTCCCATTTTACACTGGATACCAACAATTATTCCCTAGGGAATTTTTTGTGCCCTTTGGTTGAAACATTAGGAAGGAGCGAGCAGACCTGGAATAAACCAAAATTGCCACCTCCTCTACCCTTGATATTAATCAAGGGTTCCTTGTTGGATCTATTCAGACTGAACAGCTTACCCCACAATCCTCATTAAAGGTCATGAGAGGGATCATCTTCTCTTCCTTCTTCCACACCTGATATTCTCTCTTAGAATGCCCCAGTTTTCCACATTTATAACGTCCACTTACAGTCTTAGCGTTTTTCCTGAGGTATACCTCCCTCCTACTTTTCTTTTGAGCCTTCCTGTTTCCCCACCTCTTTTAAGAGGAGTCCTGATCTAATCTCTTCCTGACAATTTCTTCTATGCTGGAAACAATAATTTTCCTTTTTGTTTCTGTTTTTCCATTTTTCTTACAAAATCCTTTTGAGTTTCTCTTAATAATTCTTCAATTGGTTTCTCATTTTATCCCTCAATTTTTTGTCATTTCTTAGTGATGTGTTGTCAACTCTTGGCTACAAAGTTAACCTTCAACAGGTCCTGCCCTGCTGGGTCCTTAGGGTCTAATGCAGAATATTTTCTCATCTCTAAGTCTTTGTAAAATATGCTGTGGGGTTTCCTCTCTTTCTTGGTGAATCTCAATTGCTGTTGTAACATTCTGTGATCTATGAAGGGGCTCCTTGATTCCTTCGATTATCAATTCCCTGAGGTCTTGCATTTGAGCCTGATCAGCAGGATTTTTATTATCTCAGCTGGGGTCAGTATTTGGGAACTGACCAATATTGTTTCTGCTGGTAAGACCCCTTGTCCAGAAGGGTGTTGCCTCTCCCAGATAGTCATAGCTACTCTCTTATTCATCCCCTTTTCCTCTCCCATAAACAAGATACTCATAATGAACATCATCTCAACCCAAGTATGGAAACTGGGTCCTAGAAATTGGTTTAACTGTTCTGCTAAACCAAGGGAGTCCCCAAGAAGTGATTTCATCTCCTTTTTGAAATTCCCGACTTCAAAACTTATAAGGGTGCATTTACAAATCTGATTTCTCCCTGTCCCAGGGAACTTCCTGAAGGGAGAACATGCTGGATGTCTGCTATTTGGGAGGAATAGGGAAGTTCTCTATATCCTTCCTACATCATTCCAAATTTTTCTTAATTTGGGGTAAGGATGTAAAAGACCGGCGGTTCAATACCTCATGGTCTCTGGTCTCTGTTTCCCTGGTTCCTCTGTTGCCCTTTGGTGTCTTGTTCCTACTTTGTGTAATGTAGGGTGAAAACATGCAAGGAGGTCCCAGTACCTTTCCTTAGACCCCCATATTTCTTCCCTTAGAGGGAACATAGGGTTCATTACTGTTAATCTACTGAGGGCATACTCTATTTCTTCCTTTGAGGATGGGGTCTTCTTAAGGACATGCATAACCAGGGCTTTATTTTTTCTTTCTGAACTCAAGGCAGTACTTGGTTTTTTTTTTTTTGAGTTGGAGTCTCACTCTGTCGCCCAGACTGGAGTGCAGTGGCCGCTCCTGGCCACCGCAGCCTTGACCTCTTGGGCTCCGGCGATCCTTCTGCCTCAGCCTTCCAAGTAGCCAGAATTACAGGCGCTGGAATTACCATGCCCAGCTGATTTTTTTGTTGTTGTTTATTGTAGAGATGAGGTCTCGCCAAGTTGCCCAGGTGGGTCTCGAACCCGCGGGCTCAGGCAATCCACTCACCTCAGCCTCCCAAGGCACGGGACTACAGGCTGAGCCCCTGAGCCCGGCCACAAACATGTATCTTTTTTATTTTTTATTTTTTTTCCATTGGAGTCTCACTCTGTCGCCAAGGCTGTAGTGCTGTGACATGCTCATGTCCACCCCTGCGTTGACCTGCTGGGTTCTGGGGTTCCTTATGCCTCAACCTTCCAAATATCCTGAACTACAGGCATGCACGCCCATGCCCAGTTTATCTTTGATTTATTGTAGAGAGGAGGTCTCTTCGAGTTTCTCAGACTGGTCTTGAAACTGTGGGCTCAGGCAATTCTCTCACCTCGGCCTCCCCACATGCTGGGATTATAGGCCAAGACACCGAGGCCAGCCAAGCAGAACCATTTTAGGAAGACCTCGAGTCCTGTTCTTCTCTCTGGATTTGAACTCAGAAATAAACTTTCTGCCTGTTTCCTGCCCCTTTGATTTATTGGCAACAAGGGAAGCAGCCAGACCCAAATGGGGGGAATTCAGCCACAAGCATTTGTTGGTGGGTGAAAACTAAGCAGTTGTCTTATTTGGACTTTCCAGGTGAAAATTCCCTGGGTCTGTAATCAGGGTCATTGGCAGTTTGTGTAATCATGTCACAAACCAATTGTGGTCAGTGCAGGACAGTCAGTAAGTCAAGAGAAAGAGTTGGGGCAAGGGCTGTAACTTTATTTAGGAGTGCCAATAAAACAGAAGGTGGCTAGTGTGGTGGTTAAGGCAGTAATTCCAGCACTCTGGGAGGCCAGGCAAGTGGATTGCCTGAGCCTACAGGTTCAAGATCAGCCTGGGCAATTTGACAAGAACTCATCTCTACAGTAAATAAAATATTAGCCAGTCTTGGTAGCTCACACCTGAAAATTTCGGCTACTTGGTGGCTGAGGCAGAAGGATGGCCTGAGCCTAGCAGATGGTCAAAGTAGTGGCCATGAGCATGCCACTGCACGCCACACTGAGTTATGAAGTGAGATTCCAACTCGGAAAAAAAAAACAAAACCTGATGAAACACCTATCTTAGGCTGTGTGTCTTTTTGTTTGGTTTTTATTCATGTTGGGGGGAACAAAGCGGACTGAGGTTAAGAGCTGGCTTAGAACTGCAGACATTTGGGCCGCATCTCCCCTTCCACTGTCCCTTGCCTTATACATCATTTTCCTTGGCTGTTTTCTGAGTTGTATCCTTTATAACTGGTGGAGTGAGGCGAAATGTTTTGCTGAATTCTGTGAGCATTCCATCAAATTATTGCACTGGAGGAGGGACTATGGGAGTCCCTGGTTTGTAGGCAGTTACTCAGAAGCATAGATGGCCCCTGGGATTTTCGACTGGCATCTGCAATTGGGGCAGTGTTATGGGACTGAGCCCTGAACTTGTGGAGTTTCTGCTAACTCCGGATGGGGACAATCGAATTGTTGGACAACCACTTGGTGTTGGAGAAGTGATTGTGTGCAGCAGACTCCACACATTTGGTGTCAGAAAAAAAATTATCATAGGTTAGAATCTTAAACTGACTCCAGGTGACTTTTGGTCTCCGGTGAATTTGTGAAGGATTGAGCATTTTTACGCTGAGAGAAGTTAATGGTAGAGTGTGGAGCTCCCAAAATTAAGTTCCTAGCTGCTCAAGTTTCCCTTTATCACTACCTAGGCATCAGCCACCCTGGGCTGTGTCTCACAACAAGAATACGCCCCAAGCTTGAGAACGTGATGAACCTACTAAGTATTCAGTTCCATGTGGCTGTGGGTGAAACATACTGCTTTCCTGAGCTACTTTCCTTTTAGTTTCTTTATGAAATCTGCTGCCCATAGTTCTGTTGTGACTTGATCCAATGAGTCACCAGAGACACAGAGAGAGAGAAAGGAGAGTGTTTAATTTCTTTCACCAGATTATTGGGAGATGGGTCAGGATCATTGCCAATAAGTGTGCTTAAAGGAACACAAGTTTATTCCAGTATTTATACCCCAAAATGATAGCCCTTCATCCACTCTGGGCTTAAACCCTATGTGCAGTTTTAGCATAACTCAGGATTTACTTTCACAGTTTCTCACACATGACTACTGATGTGACACAACATCTGCTGATCATGTTGACATTTTATTTTATTTTTTAATTATTGCTTATTTTTTAAGTTGGAGTCCACTCTGTCACCCAGGCTGGAGTGCCGTGGCATGCTTAGGGCCACCGCAGACTCCACCTGCTGGGCTTAGGTGACACTTCTGCCTTAGCCTTCCAGTAGCTGCAACTACAGGCACATGCTACCACACACAGTTTTTTTTTTTAATGATTTATTGTAGAGATGAGTTCTCACCAAGTTGTCCAGGCTGGTCTTGAATACCTGGATTCAGGCAATCCTCTCACCTTGGCCTCCCAAGGTGCTGGGATTACAGGCAGAGCCACGATGCCTGGCCTCATGTTGACATTTTAGATAATATTTGGGAATTTGCAATATGTTCTTTTACAGTTTTTTAAGAGGAAGGGACAGACAGTTGAAATATCTGGATGGAAGGGAACACATAATTGTAACAATCTATGATTCTCAGACCCTGCCTGTAATACTTCATGTCTTTGTATTCACAGATGGAGGGGAGGTGGGCAATGCCCACTCCAAGTTTTCAGACACATTATTGTCAGCCTTGGACTTCTGTCCTAATTATTAGGTTGTCTGGATTGCTCGGCTGTTTCTTGTTCAGCACCAGCAGTGGCTACATGATAAGATTGGCCAGTTGGGTAAAGGCATGCTAGGAGAGGAAAAGGGGTTGAATAGGAACAATGCACACTTTTGAATCCAAGCGTCTTTTATGTTTGGATGAACTCAGCTGCAAGAGAATACAAGTTTAAGACTTTCTAAATGAATGTTCTAATACAACCAAAATGGCATCTTTTCAGCCTATAACAATTCCAGTGTGTCCAAGTATTTAAGAATTTTATTCCATGAATTGAGTGTAAGATTTTTCTTTTTTCTTTTTTTGAGTTAGAGTCTCACTCCGTTGCCCATACTGGAGGGCTGTGACACATTCATGGCCATTCCAGCATCGACTTGCTGGGCTCCAGCGATCCTTCCACCCCAGCCTTCCAAGTCTCACTAGAACTATAAGCATGCATGACCACACCCAGCTGATTTTTGATTTATTGTAGAGATGAGGTCCCACCAAGTTGCCTGGGCTGAACACGAACACACCGACTCAGGCAACCCACTCGCTTGGCCTCCCAAAGTGCTGGGATTACATGCTGAGTCACCAATTTTTGTCTTTTTTTTTAGTCATCTCACTTTTGTCACTCAGACTGATATGCAGTGGCACCCTCATGGCTGCCTCAGTCTTCCAAGTAGCTGCATCTGCAGACACATGCCACCATGCCCACCTAGATTTTTATTTTATTTTTTTGAGTTGGAGTCTCACTCTGTCACCCAGACTGGAGTGCAGTGGCCGCTCCCGGCCACCGCAGCCTCGACCTGCTGGGCTCCGGCGATCCTTCTGCCTCAGCCTTCCGAGGAGCCGGAATTACAGGCATGCACTACCACGCCCGGCTGATTTTTTGATTTATTGTAGAGATGAAGTCTCGCTGCCCAGGTGGGCCTCGAACTGGCGGCTCAGGCAATCCACTCACCTCAGCCTCCCAAAGGCACGGGATTACAGGCTGAGCCACCGAGCCTGGCTAGATTTCTATTTTTCTTATAGAAAGTCTGAGTGGGAGCCGGGTTCAGAGGCTCAGCTTGTAATCCCACACCTTTGGGAGGCTGAGGTGAGTGGATTGCCTGAGCCCGTGGGTTCAAGACCCACCTGGGCAACTTGGCAAGACCTCATCTCCACAATAAATCAAAAATCAAGCCGGGCTCGGTGGCTCAGCCTGTAATCCCGCGCCTTTGGGAGGCTGAGGTGAGTGGATTGCCTGAGCCCGCCAGTTCGAGACCCACCTGGGCAGTGAGACCTCATCTCTACAATAAATCAAAAAATCAGCTGGGCGTGGTAGTGCATGCCTGTAATTCCGGCTACTTGGAAGGCTGAGGCGGAAGGATTAGCAGAGCCCAGCAGGTCGAGGCTGTGGTGGCCGGGAACGTGCCACTGCACTCCAGTCTGGGCGACAGAGTGAGACTTCAACTAAAAAAAAAAAAAAAAGTAAAAATAAAGTAACTGGTCAAGCTCAGTAGCTCAGCCTGTAATCCCAGCAATTTCAGAGGCTGAGGTGAGTGGGTTGCCTGTGCCTGTAAATTCTAGATCAACTTGGAACACTTGGCAAGACCTCATCTCTACAATAAATAAAAAAATTAGCCGGGTGTTGTAGCATGCCCCTGTAGTTCTAGCTACTTGGAAGAATGAGGCAGAAGGTTGGCTGGATCCCAGCAGGCTGAAGCTGGGGTGGCCATGAGCATGCCACTGCACTTCACCCTGGGTGATGAAATGAGACTACAAAGCAAAAAATAGCTGGGCTCGGTGGCTCAGCATGTAATCCCACACCTTGGGAGGCTGAGGTGAGTGGATTGCCTGAGCCTGCGGGTTCGAGACCCGCCTGGACAGCGAGACCTCATCTCTACCATAAATCAAAAAATCAGCTGAGCGTGGTAGTGCGCGCCTGTAATTCCAGCTACTCGGAAGGCTGAGGCGGAAGGATCGCCGGAGCCCAGCAGGTCGAGGCTGCGGTGGCCGGGAGTGGCCACTGCACTCCAGTCTGGGCAGAGTGAGACTCCAACTCAAAAAAAAAAAAAAAGCAAAAAATAATAGTAAATTAACTAAATTTAGTTTGTAAAAAGGTTTTTTCTCAACATGTAGGTGTAACATGTCCAGATAAGCTCACCTAAGAAGAAATCCCAGTGAAGGAAAGGAAAAGGAAGAAATGGCTGGTTCTCAGGTCTGTGTGTCCCAAGTTAGGTGCTATGTCCACTATTTTTCCTGGAATGTCATGATTTTAGAATTTGTAAACATTTACTTCTCTACTTGTGATAGTCCTGTTTAATGAATTCATTTCAACTGGTTTTTTTTCTTCTTGTGGTATTCAAGGAAGTCTGATAAACATTTCTTCCCTATACAACACAGCTTTCTCCCTGTTCTCTTTATCCATGCTTCTAAACTGCCATAAATAGTTCTCATCATGAATTTATTACATTACAAATGTTCCCTTGTGGCTGTGGAACATAGGAAGCCATGGGTCCCCCAAGACTCCTATTGGAGATGGGGTAGATTCTGATATCAATGAAAAGTGGGAATAAATATATATATATATTCTCACTTTTCATTAATATCAGGTTCAAAAATTTAGTGGCATATAGTATCATTTCCCACAGCTAAAAACTAATTGCTGTCATCAATTGTGTATTTCCTACCACTTAGCTAAGGACTCACAAATTGAACATTCTTCCTAAATGTTATGAAGTTTCTGTTGGGAAGCATTATTTTGGGACTTCTTTTAGAGAATCCCATTGCATAATGTTTTCTCTACTGAGCACAGTACAAATTTGGTCACTGGAGAATCCCAGCGAGAGTTAATTTTTCTACTAAAACATGTCTTACTGTCTCTAAGCCAGACCTGATCATTTGTCTGGAGCAAAGGAACAAGCCCTGGAATGTGATGAGACACAACATGTTAGAGAAACCCACAGGTAGGTGAGAGTGAGTGAAGCATACATGAAATGTCAAGGAGTAAGGCGAGTCTGAAAAGTTGTTTGGGAAGGGGTTAATTTAAGGGAAATGGTTTCTGGGAAGCCTGGTTATCTTTCTCTTTTTGTCACATAGGAACACCTACTGTTTCATGCTCCGAAGTTCTCCAAAACCTCCACTTTCCTCTTCAGTGATCTCTTTTGAAGGTTACAGTGGAAGTCAAAGTTCTCTTAATGGTTCATCAGGACTGAATGATCTGACGGTTCTTCTGTTGCTTTTGGGAACATGGGAATATCTGCTTACTCTTTAGAAGCTCCTAGTAACCTTTTGTTTGTTTGTTTGTTGAGTTGGTGTCTCACTCTGGCACCAGGCTAGAGTGCAGTGTCATGTTCATGTCCACTACAGCCTCACCTTGATGGGCTCAGGTGATCCTTCCATCTCAGCCTTCCAAGTAGCTGGTACTGTGGGCACACATCACCACGCCCAGCTAGTTTTTTTATTTTATTGTGGAGATGTGGTCTGGCCAAGTTGTCCAGGCTGGTATTGAACCTGTATGCTCAGACAGTCCTCTCACCTCTGCCTCCCAAAGTGCTGGGATTATAGACATGAGCCACTGTGCCCAGCTGTAAAGTATTTTTTATCTTTTTGCATCATATCTAAAATGTGTGAGAATAGTTCTGATTTTGTTATTTGGTTCACAAATCCCAGGAACACCATGGACAGATGTTATGCTTTCTCCCTTATGATTTCTGGTCCTAGGGAGGATTAAAATGTGACTTTATAGAAATTCATATTCAATAATTTTGACAGAACACAGATTATTTCCCTAATTAGAAGAAAAATATTATCATTTTATTTTTAAAATTTCTTAGTGTGAACTGGGATTTTTTTTAACTCTAAGTGCCAAAATTTTTCAGTTTATTCTATCAGTTAGAACATTGGTAAGCATATTAAATTCTCACGTTATTCTGTTTTTAAAATAACTCGTTTAAAAATTTTGTTTAGTATGAAGCTTAGGGCTGTATATATGTATACACACATATGCGTCATTAACATGTGCGTTTTTTTCACAAATAAAAATTGTTTAATTTTTTCTTTTTTGATTGCAATCTCACTCTGTCACCCAGACTGGAGTGCAGTGTCATGCTCACAGCCACTACAGACTCAACCTGCTGTGGTCAGTCGATCCTGCCATCTCAACCTTCTAACTAGTTGGAATTATAGGCATGTGCCACCATGCCTGCCTAATTTTTGATTTATTGTAGAGATGAGATCTCACCAAGTTGTCCAGGCTGATATCGAACCCGTGTGAGTTCAGGCAATCCTCTCACCTGGCCTCTAAAAGTACTGGGATTATAAGTGTGAGCCACTGAGCCTGGTCTTGAATCTTTATTTATTGCATGTGATGAAATGATTTTATATGTTTATACATTGTGAATCAATGAATTCAATGATGTAAGTGAAAATATCTATCACCACACATAGTTGCCTTTTTATTTTTTTGAAATGGGAGTGCTTCAGGTCTACTGTTTCAGCAATTTTTTTTTTAAGATGTAGGACACAATTCAGTCTTAGGTATAGATATGTTTATTATCCACGTTCAGCAAGTTTGTTTTGTTTTTTTTTGAGTTGGAGTTTCACTCCTTTGCCCAGACTGGAGTGCAGTGGCCACTCCCGGCCACCGCAGCCTCAACATGCTGGGCTCCAGCGATCCTTCCGCCTCAGCCTTCCGAGTAGCCAGAATTACAGGTGTGCGCTACCACGCCCGGCTGATTTTTGATTTATTGTAGAGATGAGGTCTCGCTGCCCAGGCAGGTCACAAAGCTGCAAGCTCAGGCAATCCACTCACCTCAGCCTCCCAAAGGTGCGGAATTACAGGCTGAGCCACCGAGCCCGGCATCAGCAAGTTTTTTAAGTAGAGATGCCATTATTAACTATAGTCAATATGTTATGCATTAGATCTTTAAAGTCATTTATCTTATACTGAAATCTTGTAACTTTTAAACAGCATTCCTTCCACCTGTGACTGTGGCCCCATGGTTGAACTTTCTCCCTTCCCTTTATGAGTGCAACTTTTTTGATTCCACATGTAAGTGAAGTCATGCAGTATTTGCCTTTGTGTGCCTTTCTTGTTTCACTTAGCATGGTATCTTACAATTTTATCCTTGATGTTGAGATGGCAGGATTCTATTTTTTTTTTTTTAATGGCTGAATGGTTTTCTATGCAGCATAGTTTTTTAAATCATTCAGCATTCACAAACATTTAGGCTGTTTTCATAGCTTGGCCATTGTGATAAATGCTGCAGTGAACGTAGGGTTGTAGATACTTTGAGATACTGATTTTATTTTCTTGGTTATATACACAGAAAGGTGATTGCTGGATTGTATCATGGTTTATTTTTTTATTTTGAGAAGATTGTTCAAAACGGTTTTCATGACTCTTTCAGATTAAAACTCACCAGCAGTGTATAGGATTTTTTTTTTTTTCATATCATTGTCAACACTTGTCTCTTCTGGTTGATATTAGCCATCCTAACAAGCATGGGATGATGTCTCATCCATGTGATTATTTGCAGTTGCCCGGTGATTGGTGATGTTGAGCACCATTTTAAAAATAGATACCTGTTGGCAATTTGTCTTCATTGGGGAAATAACTATTCATGTTTTCAGTCAGTGGTTATCACTTAATGGTTGGGGTCTTTGATTTGTATGAATTGTGGGTATATATTGATTTAACCTCTTATCAGATACATGGCTTGCAAATATGCTCTCTTATCCTTAAGCATTCATAGTATTTTATTTACTGTACAGAAGCTTTTTGTTTTGATGCAGTCCAACTTGTTTCTGCTTGCTTTTGATAACATAATTCTGGTGTCATATCAAGAAAATCATTGCCAAGCCCCACATTAAGGAAGTTTCCTGCTGCTTGGAAGGCTGCGGCAGAAGGATCACCTAAGCTCGGCAGGTTGAGGCTGCAGTGGCTGTGAACATGCCACTGCATTCCAGCCTGGGCCACAAGAGTAAGACTCCAACTCCAAAAAAAGAGGTTTTCCAATCTATTAAGACATATATATTTTTTAAGTTGCAGTCTCTTTGTGTCACTCAGGTGGCAGTGCAAGGGCACAGTCAAGGCTTACCACAGCTCCTCAGCTCAGGTGATCATTCCACCTTAGCTTTTCAAGTATTTGGAATTACAGGCTCTTGCTACCATGTTGGCTGATGTGTTCATTTGTAGAAAAAAGGTCTTGCTACACTATTATTTCTTAGGTTGGTCTTGAACTGCTGGACTCAGGTGATTCTTCTGTTTCAGCCTCTCAAAATGCTGGGATTACCAGCATGAGCCACCATGTCTGGAGGATACTGTGGATTTAAGGTCACATAATGTCCACAGGATTTATCCTTACAATAACATATGAAAAAAATTTCATTTGAAGTTGGGAGTCTCACTCTGTCACACAGGCTGGAGTGCAGTGGCACACTCACAGCCATCGCAGCCTCAACCTGCTGTGCTTAAGTGACCCTTCCACCTCAGCCTTCCAAGTAGCTAGAACTACAGGCATGCACTACCATGTCTGGCTTATTTTCTTATTTACTATAGCCATGAGGTCTCACCAAGGTGCCCAAGATAGTCTTGAAACCCTGGGCTCAAGCAATCCTCTTATCTCAGCTTTCCAGAGAGTTTGGATTACTTGTTAAGCCACCATGCCTGGCCAATTTTTTTTTTTTTTTTGAGTTGGAGTCTAATTCCTTTGCCTAGGCTGGAGTGCAGGGGGATGCTCATGGTCAACCCAGCGTTGACCTTCTGGACTCCAGAATTCCTTCCATCTCATCCTTCTGAGAGCCAGAACTACAAACACATGCTACAACACCCAGCTATTTTTTATTTTATTGTAGAGACAATGGAAGACTGACAGGGAGCACCTAGGCTATAGATTCTGGTGCTACACAAATGTCTTCTCAGGATGTGTGGACTCTAGACTTGTGTAATTTTTGAATTCAAGAGATTGTCTCCATTTTCAGATCTCATAATCTTTTGCTTCGCCAGTATACTTACTGTGGTATTGCAGCTATTCTGGTGCCGTAACAAGCATTGACCTTTCTTCACTTTAGACTCAGACCTGTCATCCACAATACTCCATCACTTCCTTCTTTGCTTCATGTCAAGAATGACAAAATCCAGTCATCATACATCTTCAAAAAAAAGCAAAAATTTTGAACACATGATCACTGTTGGACACAAGATTACGATCTTCTGAGGGAGATAACTGAGAGTTGGAAGTTTTCCCCTGAGTCCATAGTGGTTTCTGAGAAAGAGGAGGCATGTGGCCATACCTGGTTACCTTTCTGGAGAAAAGAAAGCCCTGTAATACAAAAGGAAAGAAGACAATAGCCATATCCTATAGTAATTGTGAATACATATGCCGATGACACAGATGAGAGGTCCAAGTGTCAAAACAGAAGCCACAATTTAAAATGTAATTTGGAGCAAGGCTTGATGGCTCAGCCTGTAATCCCGCACTTTGGGAGGCTGAGGTGAGTGGAATGCCTGAGCCCACGGGTTTGAGACCCGCCTGGGCAACTTGGCAAGACTTCATCTCTACAATAAATCAAAAAATTAGCCGGATGTGGTAGTGTGCACCTGTAGTTCCAGCTACTTGGAAGGCTGAGGCGGAAGGATCGCCGGAGCCTAGCAGTCGAGACTGCGGTGACCGGGAGTGGCCACTGCACTCCAGTCTGGGCGACAGAGTGAGACTCCCACTCAAAAAAGAAAATAAAAAATACAAAAAATTAAATGTGACTTGGGAAGCTGTGCTCCAATGAGAATAATATTTGGTTGCCACAGAGAGACATCTCTTTGTGCATATGCTCTTTAATCCTATATTTTCTGTTTCCTTTTCAGTGTGCTTCCAGCACTTTCATCGTGAGAGCTTCGTGTGTTGTGGTGGATGACATGACATGACTACTCTTCCATTCCTTTGTGAGTTTTAGGAAATTCTGGACACATTTCTAGGCACTCCTATTTTCAACCATTTAAAAAGGTCTGTGGGCAGGCGCAGAGTCTCAAGCTTGTAATCCCAGCAGTTTTGGGGGCCCATGCAAGGGCACTGCCTGAGCCGGTGGGAGCTCAACAAGCCTTGGTGAAACTTCATCTCTGCAATAAATAAAAAAATTAGCCGGGCGGAGAAGCGCATGCGTGTAGTTACAGCTACTTGGAAGACTGAGGCAGAAAGATATCTGGAGTCCAGCAGTTTAACGCTGGGATGGCCATGAGCATGCTACTGACTCCAACCTGGGCAATGGAGTGAGACTGACTAAAAAAAAACAACAAAAAAGATCTGTTTATGTCACATGTCAGCATTGTGTAAGGGGAGTAGTGGAGTTAGTGGGATTTGGTTTGAAATCCCAAGAGCACTAGGGGCAGGTGTGTCACATATTTTCTGCATTATAATGTCCCTTTTCTTTACTTTTCTTGAGTCCTCACTCTGTCACCCACACTGCAGTGCAGTGGCATGTTCTTGGCTACCATAGCCTTGAGCTGCCGGACTCTGGAGATCCTTCTGCCTCAGCCTTCAAAGTAGCTGAAACCACAGGTGTGTGCAATTATGCTCCTCTCATTTTGATTTATTGTAGAAGCAATGTGTCACCAAGTTGTCCAGGCTGATCTTAAGCCTCTGGCTTCTGGAGATACTTTCATCTCTACCTCTCAAAGTGTTAGAATTACAGGTGTGAGCCACTGCGCCCAGCTATATAATATCTTGTAGTATGGGAGTTTCAAGCATGATCCTTCGGGAATTTAGATCAATTTTTTATTTTTTGAGTTGGAGTCTCACCTGTGTCCTAGGCTAGAGTGCAGTGGTACACTCACAGCCACCCCAGCATCGACCTGCTTGGCTCTAGTAATACTTCTGCCTCACCCTTTCAAGTAGCCAGGACTACAGGCATGTGTTACCTCACCTGGTGGTGTCACCAAAGTGCTTGGGCTTACTGAATAATTTTTTTTCAGAGCACAAATCATTATATTAAATTGAAGATAATTTAATCTTTAATACATTAACATTTTCCTTTTCTTAGTATAAACTAGGGTTACAAATTTAAACTGTATTTGCCTAAATATCTCTGCTGTATAATAGTATAACATATCTATTCACCTCATTGAAGTCTTAAAAAAACTAATCCTTCAAAGTGAACTTAAATCATTGCCAATCCTGAAAAGTTATAATTCTATAAGAAAGTGATTGGTAGTAGTGGAAAACTGCCAGGAGAGGATGAGGCACACCTTATCAACAAGGGATACTGCAAAGTGAACATTTTTATACCTAACCCTGAGTTCTACCCCACATTTTATTTATTTATTTATTTATTTTTTGGAGTTGGAGTCTCACTCTGTTGCCCAGACTGGAGTGCAGTGGCTGCTCCTGGCCACCGCAAACTTGACCTGCTGGGTTTTGGGGATCCTTCTGCCTCAGCTTTCCAAGTAGATGGAACTACAGGCACACGCTACCACACCCGGCTAATTTTTGCTTTATTATAGAGATGAGGTCTAGCCAACTGGCCTGGGCAGGTCTTGAACCTGCAGGCTCAGGCAATCCACTTGCCTCGGCCTCTCAAACTACTGGGATTACCGGCTTGAGCCACTGCCCCCAGCTTTGGGATTCAGTTTCCTTAGTGATCTGGGGCAGTATTAGATTCTGAATACTCCTCACTTAGAATCTTTGTCATCATGTACAGGTAATCCTCACTTTTTTAAGCTGTACTTTCTCTTTCCTATTTATTGCTCTCAGCTTTCTCTTACAGGTTTGTATTGTATACTAGATTACAGTGCAAACATTGTTGAAAATAAAACTATTGCCCTCCTACCAAAAGGTCCCAACATTCTTTTTTTTAAATAAAAAATACACGTGCTGTAAAAAAAAAAAGGTCAAATCATACAGATCTTTATGAAATATGTCTTTTTTTTTAGTAGGAGTCTCACTCTCACCCAGACTGGAGTGCAGTGGCACACTCCCAGCCACCACAGCCTTGACCTACTATGCTCAGGTGATCCTTCCTCCTCAGCCTTCCATGTAGCTGAAACTATAGGTACAGGCCACCATGCCTTGCTAATTTTTTTTTTATTTCTTGTAGCATCGGGGTTACGCCAAGTTTCCCAGGCTGGTCTCAAACCCATGGACTCAGGCAGTCTTCTCACCTTGGCCTCCCAAAGTGCTGGGATATTGGCATGAGCCACCCAGCCTGGCCAAAATGAAAGTCTTTTATAGCATCCCCACTCTTCAACCTCAGTCTCTCTTTTTTTCTTCTTTGTTTTTTGAGTCTCACTCTGTTGCCCAGGCTGGAGTGCAGTGGAGCACACTCATGGCCACCACAGTGTCGACTTGTTGGACTCCAGTGATCCTTGCACCTCAGCATTTCAAGTAACTGAAACTACAGATGCATGCTACCACAACCAGCTCATTTTTTATTTATTGTAGAGACAAGGTCTCACCAAGTTACCCAGGCAGGACTCGAACCTATGGGCTCAGACAATTCATTCACCTTGACCTCCCAAAATGCTGGGATTACAGACTGAGCCATTAAGCCCAGCCCACTCTATTCTTAGAAGGAAGTATTATTAGCAGGTTCATGTTTATTCTTCTGAATATTTTCCATAAATTTATAAAACATTTATAATTTTTAAACATAAATTATATATTATACTATATTTTTATTGTGCCATATTTCAAGATAAATATTTTTGAGATATTTCTGTGTCAGTGCTCTGGATTCTAACACTTTTTAATTTTTTAAGTAAACTCTGAAGAATGGGTGCATTCTATTCTATGTTTAACAGTTCATTCTTACATAGAAATTTAAATTATTTTTAGTTTCACTGTTATAAAAAGTGCTGCAGTAAGATCCTTGTACATGCCATGTGTGGTGGTTCATGCCTGCAATCCCAGCATTCTGGGAGGTAGAAGTCAGAGGATTGCCTGAACTCAGGGGTTCGAGACCAGTCTGAGCAACATGGGAATACCCTGTATATGCAATAAATCAAAAAATGGTGTGCATGTGTGTGGTCCCAGCTCCTTGGAAGGCTGAGGTGAAAAGTTAGCCTGAGTCCAGCAGGTCCAGGGTGTGGTGGCCACAAACGTGTCACTGCACTCCAGTGTGGGTGACAAAGTGTGAGACTCCAACTCATAAGCAAACAAAAAAAGCCCTCTATTTTTAAATATTCTTATCACTTTTCTCTCTTAATTTTAAAATAAGGCTTATGACTATTTAAAGCTAAGTGTATAATTCTGCATTGTGAAGGTTATAATACTCAGATTTAAAATTCATAAAAGTACCACAGAACATAGAATGAGGTAAATTGAGGTGTTTTGTAGCACATGTATTATAGTTTACATATGCATAATAATACAGTATTAACTCTAAGTAGAGTATGATATATGATAGATGCCTATTGTGATCCTTGGATCAGACACTAAAAATGCAAAGAAAGGACCTTTAAATCCTAATACAAGAATTGAATGTAATGCAAAATATATTTTTCAAGCATATGCATAGACCCTTTAGATATGATAGCCAAAACAGAAATTACTCAAATGTCCATCATAGGGAAATAGATGAACAGGTTGTAGATCTTTCATACAACAGAACACTGCTCAGAAACTCAAAGGAGCGAAATACTCAAGCACACACCTGGTGAGTCTCAGAAGCATTGTGCTTAATGACTCATCAGGATGTAGAGTAAGACATATTGTATAATTTCAGGCAAAATGAACCTATAATTAAAAAAAAAAATCCAAACAGTGTGCTGTCTCTGAATTAAAAAAAAATTACCTGCCAAGAAATACAAAGGTATTTTCTGGGAATCGTGAAATATTTTCTTAAAAGAGGGGAATTTTATGGGTTTCTTTATTTGTCAAAATTGTGAGAATAAAATGTGAGCATTTTGAAGTCCTTGCTTCATGTCTGATCTTTAGAAGGTGAGCGGATCTCCATAAAGAAGCAGATGGATTGGAAGTGGTGGCTCATGCCTGTAATCCCAGCATTCTGAGAGGCTGAGGTGAGAGGATTACCTGAGACCACAGGTTTGAGACCAGACCAGGCAACTTGGTAAGAGCTCATCTCTACAATTTATGAAAATCAAAAAAATTAGCTGGGCATGGTGGCATGCGTCTGTAGTTCTAGACACTTGGAAGACTGATGGAAGTATCGCCTGAGCCCAACAGGTCGAGGCTATGGTGGTTATAAGCATGCCACTATACTCTAGCCTGGGAAAAAGAGTAAGGCTCAAAATATTAAAATTTAATTTAATTTAAAAATCAGATGTGAGGCAGTCGTCTACTTATGGACATTTTTGTCTGTTGTTTCTGCTTTCATTCAGACATCTTCTCTCCCACCCTTGGGCCCCAGGAGAAATGATGAAAGGAAGAGGGTGTTCCTCTGACTCTGGCAGGAAAGAATGGTTCAGACCCTTGACCTCTGAGATCAGGGGAGTAGGACACCTTCCAAGTGTATGTTATTGTGGCAGCCATAGACAGCTTGGGACTACTGCATAGCTGGAAATAAGCTGGGCTCAGTGGGGACATATCAGAAGCTTAATATATAGTGGTTTTAAAGGCAACCCCTTGGGGTCCCCCCATGGGAGCTTTTCTGTCCTCTCAAAATTCCTGCTTTCTTAAAATAATAATAATATATGCATATAATGATTTTCAAAGATATAGTTACCAACAGAAACTTCATTAATAATT
The DNA here is from genome assembly GCA_027257055.1 of Cephalopachus bancanus. Lineage (NCBI taxonomy): Eukaryota > Metazoa > Chordata > Mammalia > Primates > Tarsiidae > Cephalopachus > Cephalopachus bancanus. Next base: position 215,319 of record JAPVLO010001931.1, read on the forward strand.
TTTCTTAATTACATATATTGATACTATTTTGAGTAGGTTGGATTAAGTAAATTATCACAGTTGATTTTACTTCTTTTTTTCTCTTTTTTGCTAGGACATTTTAAATACAGAAGAATGCCATTTTTCTTTCTATCAAATATTGCTGCCAGAGAGGACTGCCTTCCTTTTTAAAGCTTAGACCAACTGAGCTGCCTCCTCAGACCAACGTCCTGAAAGGTCATAAAATCTGAAACTTAGCATAATTGTCCACATATTGTTTCCATTTGTAAATAACATATACCTGTACGAGCTGTATATATTTACATTTTTTAAAGTTTATTGTAGAGAGGAAGTCTCACCAAGTTGCCCAGATTGGTCTCAAACTTCTGGACTCAATCCTCTCACCTCGGTCTTCCAAAGTGCTGGGTCTACAGGTTTGAGCCACCACGCCTGAGTGAGCCATATAAATATCATTAATCAATGGATATACTATTACAAACCATATTTAATCGAATGGAATCTGTCCTGACCAGGTGCCAGTGGTGGAAGGAATATCAGCCTCAAAATATGGAGTGCAAACTCCTGACTTTCTTGCCTCATGCAACCCCATCCGATGGCTTCTTCTGTTACGCAAGCCCTGAAGGGTGGGGCCTGGATCCTGACCCAATCAGCAATCGCTGAGGTCTGAGCCACCCAATCAGGTGCCAGCTGGAAGGGAGGGCGTGGCTTCGGGGCTGTGGCCCTGCCCTTGTCTCCCGCACCCGCCCAAACAGCTGGGTCATTCCCACTGCTCTGTGGCACTCTTCCGGAGACCTCATTGGCTCTGTCACCCTGTGGCCTGCAGGTCCTGGAACTCAGTAGGCAGGATGCTGAGAGGATGCCCAAGAAGGGCCGTGTGTGGACCCAGATGAACCGGCTGTGGAGGGACTGGCCACACCCGCTGAGCCCTCTCCAAACAGCCCCTCACTCCAGGTGTTTAGGCCCCAAGAGGGACGTGAAGAGGATCCGACCCTCGAGTGGGTTGTTGTGGGGTGTGGGGGGCTTTGGTACTGGTTGCTGTCCCTTGGTCTTATCATCTTCAGGGGTCTGTTTTAAGATTACACAGGTCATGTTTGAGGGATCTGGGTTTCTGAAAAGACAAAGCAAAGTTAATCTTTACCTAAAGAATGCATTTCTTAGCCAGGCATGGTGGCTCATGTCTGTAATCCCTAGACTTTGGGAGGACGAGGTGAGAGGATTACCTGAACCCACCTGTTCAAGATCAGCCTGGACAACATGGTAAGACAATAAACCAAAAAAAAAAAAAAAAAAAAAATTAGCTGAGCGTGATGGCAAAAGCCTATAGTTCCGGCTAGTTGGAAGGTTGAGGAAGAAGGATCACTGGAGCGAAGCAGGTCAATGCTAGGGTGACCGTGAGTGAGCCACTGTACACCAGCCTGGGTAACAGAGTGAGACTCTGATGCAAAAAAAAAAAAAAAGGAAAAGAAAATATGGACATAACTTGAAAGTACTCACATAGTATACTGGAGTGTTTTCCAGAGCTTTCCTCTACTCTGACATGGTCTAAGCATTACATTAGTAAAAATAGCCCCCCAAAAGTATAATAACAAATGGAAAACAAAATATAAAATGTCAGGTCAGACACAGTGTCTCACACCTATAATCCTTGCACTTTGGGAGGTGAAGACAAGAGGAACACTTGAGCCAAGAAGTTCAACACAAGCCTGGGCAACATAGCAAGACATCATCACCAATATAATAATAAAGAAAAATGACAGGTTAATGTCTGAATAACAATTACCTTAAATGTACATGATCTAAAATAATCAAAGACAAAGATTGGGCTGGGCATGGTGGCTCACACTTATAGTACCAGCACTTTGAGAGTTCGAGGTGAGAGGATTGCCTAAGCCCAGGGATTCGATATAAGTCTGGGCAACTTGTTGAGACCTTGTCTTTACAATGAATCACAAAAACTAGCCGGGCATGATAGTGTGCATCTGTAGTTTCAGCTACTTCAGAGGCAAGAAGTCATCTCTACAATAAATAAAAAAAAATTAGCTGGTTGTGGTGGCAAAAACCTGTAGTTCCAGCTACTTGGAAGGTTAAGGCAGAAGAATCTCCAGAGCCCAGCAGGTTGATGCTAAGGTGGCTGTGAGTGAGCCACTGTACACCAACCTGGGCAACAGAGTGGGACTGCAACTCAACAAAAAAAAAAAAAAAAAAAAGAAAGAAAAGAAAAAACAGTTGTAGATGCTTACCTTGATTACTTTCAATTGTTAAATTTATCTATTAATGTCTCAGGATCCATCAAATTCTATGATCTGTATCATATGAAGAATACAGCTGAAGAGAAAAAGATACAACAGCATTATTCTATTCTCTCTGAAGCCTAGTCAATTGTCTCTGGAATCAGAATTTTTCTTTTTTTTATTGTAGTAATGAGGTCCTGTGATATTGCTCAAGCTGGTCTCCAACTGGTGCACTCAGGCAATCCACTATTTGGAAGACTGAGGCAGAAGTGTCGCCTGAGCCCAGCAGGTCAAGGCTGTGGTAGACAGGAGTGTGCCGCTGCCCTCCAGCCTGGGTGACAGCATGAGACTCCTACTAAAAAAAAAAAACTTTCATTTCAGAAAGATCTGTGTGATTTGACCTTTTGTTTTTATACCACATCTATTATTATAATAAAAAGAAAAATATATTGTTGTGACCTCTTGGTAGGAGGGCAATAGTTTTATTTTCATCAGTGTTTGCACTGTATACTAGTGTATAACACAAGCCAGTAAGAGAAAGCTGAGAGTCATAATTATTACAGAGAAAGTACAGCTGAAATGAGTGAGGATTACCTGTACCTGATAACATAGATTCTAGGTGAGGGCTGTTCAGGATCTAATGTTCCAGGTCACTAAAAAAAAAAAAAAAAAATCCCAAACCTGGTCACAGTGGCTCAAGCCTATAATCCCTGCACTTTGGGGTTAGAGACGAACCTGGGCAACTTGGTGAGACCTCATCTCTACAATAAACCAAAAAATTAGCTGGGTATGGTGGCATGCATCTGTAGTTCCAGCTGCTTGGAAGGCTAAGGTAGAAGAATCACCAGACCCAAGCAGGTCAAGGCTACAGTAGCCAGGAGTGTGCCGCTGCCCTTCCAGCCTGAGGACAGAGTGAGACTCCTATTCAAAAAAAAATGTACCTTTATGTTACAACATACTTATAGAAGATCTATGGGAAAGTATAATCAGAAACTCACACCTACAGAGAGGACAGGAAGAAGTAGGATGAGAATGCTGAGGGACAGAGAAGGGATGCATGCACTGGACCAAACAGACTGCCTCCTCACACCCTATTTAAAACATGAAGAGCATTAGTATTGTGCTGTTATCTCCCTACAATTTCTCACCTTGCCATATTCAAGAAGGCCACGTGTATTTATTTATTATTTTACAAAGGTGCATGATGAGCTCACATTAATCCTGAAAAGATCCATTTTTTCCCAAAGCACAGTAATAGGATCCCATTTCCTTGTCCATGTTTTTCAGTTGTTTCATAGCATCTGATGTTTGAGAATCACAAATAAAGCCCACTGGAACTTGTGATATGAAAACTCTTGTATGTTCATATAGATTATTTCCCAGGTTTTTGGACATTAGGTATGACAAGAGAGCTGGTTCCTTTGGGAGAAAAAAAACTTGTCTAGGAGGTCATGGAAATTTAGGGACATCAATTACTAGAGGTTACATGAAAGCAGGAGTGGTCCCAGAGGTTTCCATTGTCTAGACAGAAAAATTCAACAAATGTGCCCCAGGAGGTAGGCACATTTCTCTCAGCTGTGGATGAGAAGCCTTCCATGCAAAGAGATGATGGCTGGGCTGAGTGGCTCAGCCTGTAATCCCAGCACTTTGGGATGCCAAAGCGAGTGGGTTGCCTGAACTTGGGGGTTCAAGACCAGCCCAGGCAACTTGGAGAGATCTTGTGTCTACAATAAATGCAAAAAATTAGCCAGGCATGGTAGCTAGCCTGTACTTCTGGCTACATGGAAGGTGGAGGTGGAAGTATGGCCTGAGCACAGCTGGTCATGTCTTTGGTGGCTGTGAGTATGCCACTGCACTCCAGTTGGGTGACAGAGTGGGACTCCAACTCAAACTAACAGAAAATCAAGGCAGAGATGCTAAACTGCTGGGTTGGCAAATGTACCCCAAGTGACTCACACCTTGAAAGCTGTTGCCCAAAAGATGCAACACCATCTGTTCCTGAAGGATCTAGTCACCATCTATCTCTTACACTGTCCAGTCAGGCCTCAGTTGAGTCTGGTGATATCACGTGTTAAATGCCTGAACCATCATCAGCTTCAAGTGGCTTCCAGGTCCGCTGAAATGGGTTGGGAAACATGACTCACTAGACACGTGCCAGGAAAGTGGGGTTTTCTCATCTGCTCTTAGCAGATCCCAAGGGACCCAATAATTTTGCTCCCTCATTCTTCAACTTCCACATTCAGGAAAAAGACCTCAGTGAGGAAGACATTTCCAGGCAGCCACAATCTTTGACTCCCTACAAACCTCAAGCTGTATGTGGGCCAAGCAGATATTTTGACCAAAGCCTCCTGACTGGGTTCTGGCTGGAGAGAGCACAAGGCTGCATCACATTAGGTGGTGTCTGGGACATCGGCATCCTTAGAAAGGTTGAGGAAGAAGTTGCGCTCTGGGCTGAGAAGGCTGGAGCTCTGGAGACCTGGTTATGGCTGGAGAAGACTTCGAGTTGCTTAGGGATGGGGAGGATGTGCTCACACAAACTGAGCCAGGCGAGGTGCACTACCAGTGCCATGCTGGCCCAATGGCCCAGCCAACCTGCCTTTCACATCCATCTCCAACTCCCCCTTGTGAGATGGTGGCAGGGACTCAGCAGCAGCAGGGTTTGGTGGGACGAGAAGGGCACCAATCAGACCCGTTCTCCAGAACTGCACACGGGCTGCAGTCCTCACACACCTGGCTTGTAGTACTGAAGCTAAACTTCTCGATGAGGCTACTCAGAGACCAGAACATGAGCCTTTAGATGATCTCCAATATATACAAACTTTAACACACTAAAAGTAACTTTAACTCAAGTTTTATCCCTGGATCTTTAAAACCTCCAAATAAATTACTTTTAAATTCAATGGGGGAGGGGAAAGAGATTCATTTAGCCTCCTGTTGTCTAGGTTTGTTGCTTATGAATAAATCTCCTGTATCAAAAAGAAAGGTTTTTTCTTATTAAGGTATTTGGATTATTACTCTGGCTAAATGAGTAGCATTTACATTGGCCTGTAATCTTCTGTTAGACATCATGCTTTTAAAAGGTAATGCTTGGCTGGGCTCAGTGGCTCAGCCTATAATCCCAGCACTTTGGGAGGCTGAGGTGAGTGGATTGCCTGATCCCATGGGTTCAAGACCAGCCTGGGTAATTTGTTGAGACCTCTTCTCTACAATAAATAAAAAATTAGCTGGGCATGGTCTCACGTGCCTGTAGTTCCGTCTCCTTGGAAGGCTGAGGTGGAAGGATTGACAGAGTCCAGCAGGTTGAGGCTGCAGTGGCTGGGAGCATGCCACTGCCTTCCAGTCTGGGTGACAGACTCAGATTGCAACTCAAAAAAAAAAAGAAAAAAGGAGTTAATGCTTAACAAAATCTTCAACATGTAAAGTTTCAGATTCTCAACACAGTCTCTGTAAGGAGGGGAGGAAAACAAAAAGCAGCTTCAGGAACGTGAACTGCCTCGATAATGATTCAGGACCAGTGGGTGGTGCCTATAAATCAGGTCAAGTTTTTGTAAGAGCATCTGCTGTAAAATCTTAAAATGGTCTCTGAGATCACTTCCAAACTTTCTACACAGGCCTCAGTTACCCATATTGGTATATAATCAGATACAGGTCTCTGAAAAATGCTCTTCAGCAAACCTTTTTCTTTAAACTATTTTAATTATTCAATTTTCCAGACTCAAACCTATTTCTTGAATCTATTTGGTCTGACAAGTTAACATGTCATGAACACAGCCGGGCTCAGTGGCTCAGTCTGTAATCCCACGCCTTGGGAGGCTGAGGTGAGTGAATTGCCTGAGCCTGCGGGTTCGAGACCCACCTGGGCAACTTGGTGAGACCTCATCTCTACAATAAATTAAAAAATCAACCCGGCGTGGTAGCACATGCCTGTAATTACAGCTACTTGGAAGGCTGAGGTGGAAGGATCGCCGGAGCCCAGCAGGTCGAGGCTGCAGTGGCCGGGAGCAGCCACTGTACTCCAGTCTGGGTGACAGAGTGAGACTCCAACTCAAAAAAAAAAAAAAGTCATCAACACATCAAATATAGGTCTATGTATATCCAATTCTATTTTACCATTGACTACCATAACCATATGCAAATCTGCTTGGTGTCTCAGCCAGTAATCCTAGCACTTTGGGAGGCTGGGGTGAGTGGATTGTCTGAGGCCGCGGGTTTGCCAAGCATCTTGGCAAGACCTCGTCTCTACAATAATTAAAAAACAAAAACAAAAAACTTAACCAGGAATGGCAGCACATGCCTGTAGTTCTGGCTACTTGAAGGGTTGAGGTGGAAGTATCACCAGAGTCCAGCAGGTTAATGCTGGGCTGGCCATGATATACCACTGCACTCCAGCCTGGGCTACAAAGTGAGACTCCATCTCAAAAAACAATTAAAAAAAATATAACTCTAACATGCAAAGACAAACTTAACATTTATGCACTTTCAGATTATGACATGGCACCATTATTGGTTGAGAATAGTGTAAACAAATGTAAAGATGTAGTATTAATTTATAACAGTATAAAGTTAGCTGTGGTACACACTTGGCATTTAGTAATTTTTCGACCACCTCCTGCTTCTATGTGATGAGTGCAAGTGTTGAGAGATTTTGCTTAAAACATCATGTGACTCTAATATTTCTATATGAGCAGTTACTCTCCTCAGAGCCAACCAAGGAAATTATAACAAGTGATTGTGTTTATGACCAAAAACAACCAAACAAAGGGTCAGAAGGGTATCAAAGTATGGATCTTGAATACATTCAAGAGCTAATAGGCAGCACATTAGATTTTAGCAGATGAATTGAAGAGATGAGCACTTCCAACCTAGTGCCAGGTGATTAAAAATTAAGACAGAGAAGAGGTTTGGCATGGTAGCTCATGCCAGTAATTCTAGCATTTTGGGAGAAGGGTTCTGATTACCGGGGATTACTTTTGACTTCTACTTTTAATTATACACGTGTGTGTGTGTGTTTGTGTATGCATTCATTTTTTTTGAGTCAGTGTCTCACTGTTTCCCAGGTTGGAGTGCATGGGTATGTTCATGGCCTCTGCAGCCTCAACCTGCTGGGTTCAGATGATCCTTTTGCTTCAGCCTCCCAAGTAGTTGGAAGTAGACATGTATCCCCATACCAGTCACATTTTTTGAACTATTGTAGAGATGAGGTCTCACCACATTGCCCAGGTTGGTGTCAAACCCATGGGTTAAGGGAATCCTCTCACCTCGGTCTCCCTAAGTGTCAGGATTATAGGCATGAGACACCATGCCCGGCCTTTGACTTGTTTTGTAACATGGTCCTTCCAATTACAGGGCATTCAAACCAAAGCAAATAGTGTACGAATTGGTATCATATAGAAACATTTTTAGAGAAATAAAATGCATAGTGGCTGACAAGAAGTGGTTTTATAATGCTACATAAAATGTTTCACTTCTCCTGCCTCCACTTCAACTCGTGTTCCATCTGTGTCACCAACAGCAAGACCACCCCTCTTCTTCCTCTGCATCCTCAGTCACTCAATGTGAAGACAGCAAGGATGAAAAACTTAACGATGATCCATCTTAATTTATTGAATGGTAGATATATTTCTTCTTTCTTATGACTTTTCTTTTTTTCAATTCTGTGGGTATCTGTGAGGGTTTGTTACATGGGCATGTTCTGTGATGCTGCCCAATAGAGAACCCATCACCCAATAAAGAACATGGTGCACAATTGGGAGACTTTCAACTCATGCCTCCCTCTCTCCCCACTCCCAAGTCCCCCGTGTCTGCTTTCTCGTCTTAATGTCTGTGGGAACCCAGTGTGTAGCTCTGACATATGCATGTGAGCATGAAATTTTGGGGTTTCTCCTGGAATAATTTGCTTACACTATTTTAAGAATACAGATTATAAAACACATAACATACAAAATAGGTATAGACTGTTTATGTAGAATCCACCTGTTGAATCAATGCCATTTGTTTTCTCAAACTATTTTCCATACCTTACATAGAGCCACAGATTCATTGCTACTTATACTTATTACACAACAAACATTGTCTTGTTTGTTCACTTGGTTTAATGACAAAACAAAGTCAAAAAACTTGTTGATTTAGAGTTTTCCAGTTTTCCCCTAGACATATTGGTCCAATAAAGACAATTTTATAAACTATACCAGCCAGAAGAGGTTTCTCAGTCTGTAATTCTAGCACTTTGGGAGGCTGAGGCAAGAGGACTGCAGCTCAGGGATTTGAGACCAGCCTGGGCAAGTTGGTGAGACCTCGTCTCTACAACAAACCACAAAAACTAGCTGGACATGGTTGTGTGTGTCTGCAGTTCCAGCTACTGGAAAGGCTGAGGTAGAAGGATTGCTGGAACCCAGCAGGTCAAGGCTGCAGTGGCTATGGATGCACCACTGCATTACAGCCTGGGCAACAAGACTGAGGCTCCAACAAAAAAAGAACAAAAAACATACAATGTGAAAGGAATTATAATTTCCAAAAGACTTCAATGATATTTTCAAGTTGAGAAGAACAAAATGGAATGAGCTAATTTTAATATGTAACTGAGCACATCCACTGTGAAGTACATTGTAATAGTGATTTCTGAACACCATTAAATTTCATTTTTCAGCTGGGCTCGGTGGCTCAGCCTGTAGTCCTATGCCTTTGGGAGGCTGAGGTGAGTGGATTGCCTGAGCCCGTGGGTTCAAGACCCGCCTGGGCAAGCGAGACCTCATCTCTACAATAAATCAAAAAATCACCCGGGTGTGGTAGCGCATGCCTGTAATTCTGGCTACTTGGAAGGCTGAGGTGGAAGGATCGCCGGAGCCCAGCAGGTTGAGGCTGTGGTGGCCAGGAGCGGCCACTGCACTCCAGTCTGCGTGACAGAGAGAGACTCCAACTCAAAAAAAAAAAAATTCATTTTTAATAACTCTTGAAACTTCTCATTAGACCAAATAAAAGTTTTTGAACATGGAACAGTGAGTCCTATGTTAAGTCATGTATGAATAACAGGCAAGTAAAAAAGAAAATTTCTATACTGAGATTCCTAACCAAAAGCCGTTAGATTTTAATGAATGAAAATTCAATGTGCAGCAAAGAAAAGATTTTAAATTATTTTAGTTCCATAATGCCATTTCCTCCTTAGGTAAGCACACATTTGCACACACAAACCCAACTTCCTCTTCTCTAGTTATTTATTTATTTATTGTTTTTTGAGTTGGAGTTTCACTCTGTCGCCCAGACTGGAGTGCAGTGGCTGCTCCCAGCCACCGCAGCCTCGACCTGCTGGGCTCCAGCGATCCTACCGCCTCAGCCTTCCAAGCAGCCAGAATTACAGGCATGTGCTACCATGTCCAGCTGATTTTTTGATTTATTGTAGAGATGAGGTCTTGCCAAGTTGCCCAGGCAGGTCTCGAACCTGTGGGCTCAAGGCAATCCACTCACCTCAGCCTCCCAAAGGCATGGGATTACAGGCTGAGCCACTGAGCCTGGCTTTCTCTAGTTATCTTTCTCATAAACTTTTAGAGTGATATATGTATATTTTATAATAAAAAGTCTGTATCTGATGTATCAGCTGAGAGAAGTACAACGTGTACGTAAAACTATAAAATAACATTTTAAAACACTCAGATTTCAGAAAGCCATGTATTACGATTATACTCCTGTGTAATCTTTAGTATGATCTAATAACTACAAAATATATATATAAACCCCTTGGGAAAAAAGATTACCAAAACATTAGTTCATATGGTACTCAATGGTATATAATCATCATCATTTCCCTACAATCCTGAATAATATGGCATAGGTCAACAGTATTGGCAGGAAAATACTTCATTTTCTGTCCAAAAGTCTATAACGCACTATAAAAAATTTTTGAGCTGGGCTCGGTGGCTCAGCCTGTAATCCTGCACCTTTGGAGGCTGCGGTGAGTGGATTGCCTGAGCCTGCGGGTTCGAGACCAACCTGGGCAACTTGGTGAGACCTCATCTCTACAATAAATCAAAAATTAGCCTGGCATGGTAGTGCGTGCCTGTAGTTCCAGCTGTTTGGAAGGCTGAGGTGGAAGGATCACCGGAGCCCAGCAGGTCGAGGCTGTGGTGGCCAGGAGTGGCCACTGCACTCCAGCCTGGGTGACAGAGTGAGACTCCAACTAAAAAAAAAAAATTTTTTTTTGAATGAAATCGATGCTTTAAGCCTGTAATCCCAGCAGTTTGGGAGGCTGAGATGAGATGAGCTTAGGCAACTAGGCGAGAACTCATCTCTATAATAAAATAAATTACCTGGGCATGGTAGCATACACCTGTAGCTCCGGCTACTTGCAAGACTGAGGGAGAAGGATGTACTGAGCCCAGCGGGTTAATGCTGGGGTGGCCGTGAACATGCCATTGCACTCCAGGTGGGCAAAAGAATGAGACTCCAACTCAAAAATAACAAAATAAAAAATGTTCCTTATTAAAACAAATTAAGGTCACATAGTCTAAATACACATTTCAAAGTCTGCTATATATTACTAGTAAAAATAGATAACAAACTTTTAGTGTGTGTGATTTCTTTTTCTACAGATGGGCTCCCAATATGTTGCCCTGAACAGTCTTGAAATTCTGGGCTCAAGCAATCCTCCTGTTGGGATACACAGGCATGACCCACCGCACGTGGCCAGAATACAAACTTTCAAAAAGCATTTCTGTACTTCTATTAGGGGCATATATGTGACATTGTACCTTGCTTCAGTTTTCAAAACTGAGGCTGATTATTTGCTAAACATAAACCTACAATATACACCATTTTAGACAGCAATTATCTTCTCTCTGATGTCTGTCAAAAGAGCTCCACCTAGCTGGGCTTGATGGCTCGAGAGCCTGTAATCCCACACTTTGGGAGGCTGAGGTGAGTGGACTGCCTGAGCCCAGAGGTTCGAGACCCGCCTGGGCAAATTGGTGAGACCTCATCTCTACCATAAATAAAAAAATCAGCCGGGCACGGTAGTGCGTGCCTGTAATTCCAGCTACTTGGAAGGCTGAGGCGGAAAGATCGCCAGAGCCCAGTGAGTTGAGGCTGCAGTGGCCGCGAGCGGCCACTGCACTCCAGTCTGGGCGACAGTGAGACTCCAACTCAAAAAAAAAAAAAAAAAATCTCCACTTACACAGTAACATCAGGATATCAAGGAACCGCCCTCATTTTTTTCCATATTCAATTGGCAAGACACTTGATTTCCAAAGTTCTAAATGTTCTTTCTTTCAGCAACCAAAACTATTACCCTGAGAACCTATGTCACGTAAGACTTGAAATACTGATCAATGTGAGCCATAAGGAACATCTCCACTTAGATTTTTTAATGTATTTTGCATTTCAGAGTCCTTCATCATCCAGACAAGTTGAGAAGAATGATGCTCACCTAGAAGGGTCTAATGTAGAAACAATTGATCATATGCCTTCTACATAAACACAAGGAATGAAGGCAAAGCATCATGTGGTTTGAGCTACATGAATCATATTTGCTTTTCAAAAACCCTCTCAAATTCTGTCAAGGCAAAAGCAAAAGTATACATGGAATATAGTTATGCATATACTTATGGCTCTCAAATGAAAAACAAATGTCCTGATCTTATTCACAAGTAAACAGATAATTTAACACTTGATTATGCTCTGTATGGCTTGTATTTTGACAGATGTTCTTCCAGTCATTAAAGGATATTTACCAAGTACGGATTCTCTGATGCTGAGAAAAGTTAGAATAACAGTTAAAAGTTTTGCCACTAGCTTTATAATTTTATTTTGAGTTGGAGTTTCACTCTGTAATTCCGGCTTGAGTGCAGTGGCACACTCATGGCCACCCCAGCATCAACCTGCTGGACTCAAGCAAACCTTCCACCTCAGCCTTCCAAGTAACCCGAACTACAGACACAGACTTCCATGCCCGGCTATATTTTTGATTTATTTTAGAGACAAAGTCTTGTCTCGTCGCCCAGGCTGGTCTTGAACCCTCAGACTCAGGCAATCCACTCATCTCCAAATACCAAAGCACTGGAATTGCAGACTGAGCCACTGAGCTCATTTTCATTCTTCATATTTTCAAGATTTCCCTCTAGTATGGATTTTCTGATGTCGAATAAGACATGAATGCCACTGAAAGGCTTTGCCACATTTTTCACATTTGTAGGACTTTTCTTCAGTATGGATCTTCTTATGTAGAGCAAGTCCTGTATAAGAGTGAAATGGTTTGTCACATTCTTCACATTTGTAGCCCTTCTCTCCAGTATGAATACTCATATGTTCAGTACATCGTCTTTTAGTGAAAAAGGCTTTGCTACATTCTTTACATTTGTAGGGTTTCTCTCCAGTATGGACTCTCTGATGTCGAAAATGACTTGAGTACCTACTAAAGGCTTTGTCACATTCTTTACATTTGTAGGGTTTCTCTCCAGTATGGATCGTCATATGTTCAGTAAATTGTCTTTAATGGAAAAGGCTTTGCCACATTCTTCACATTTGTAGGGTTTCTCTCCAGTATGGATCCTCATATGTCCAATAAATCCTACTTTAGAGAACAAGTCTTTGCCACATTCTTCACATTTGTAGGGTTTCTCTCCAGTATGGGTTCTCATATGATCAGTAAGTGTGCTTTTAGTTAAAAGGCTTTGCCACATTCTTTACATTTGTAGGGTTTCTCTCCAGTATGGATCATCATATGTTCAATAAATTGTCTTTTAATGGAAAAGGCTTTGCAACATTCTTCACATTTGTAGGGTTTCTCTCCAGTGTGGGTCCTCATATGATCAGTAAGTCTTCTTTTAGTGAAAAAGGCTTTGCCACATTCTTTACATTTGTAGGGTTTCTCTCCATTATGAACTCTCTGATGTTGAGAACGATTTGAGGACCTACTAAAGCCTTTGCCACATTCTTTACATTTGTAGGGTTTCTCTCCAGTATGGATCATCAAATGTTCAGCAAATCGTCTTTTAATGAAAAAGGCTTTGCAACATTGTTCACATTTGTAGGGTTTCTCTCCAGTATGGATATGCAAATGTTCAGTACAGCTTCTTTTAGTGCAAAAGGCTTTGCCACATTCTTTACATTTGTAGGGTTTCTCTCCAGTATGGACTCTCTGATGTTGAGAACAATTTGAGGACCTACTAAAGCCTTTGCCACATTTTTTACATTTGTAGGGTTTCTCTCCAGTATGAATCCTCTTATGTCCAATAAATCCTTTTTTAGTGCACAAGACTTTGTTACATTCTTCACATTTGTGGGGTTTATTTCCAGTGTGGACTCTCTGATGTTGAATAAAACTTGAGTACCAATTAAATGCTTTGTCACATTCTTCACATCTGTAAGATTTTCCTCCAGTATGGAATCTTGTTTTTCCATGAAATCCTTTAAGCAAGGAAATAGCATTGTAACATTTCAGAAAAAATGTATTATAATTACTTATAAAAGGTTTTCATGAGAAAATTTTGAGGAGTTATCATTTAAATAATAGCACCCAAACCTGGAAATTATTAGTATACTGCTGTTATTTTACACAAAAGGAAAAGCTGTAAGTTACCCTTTATTAGAAATAAAGGAATTTTATGTTTCTAAATACTGAAGACAACATATTATAAAATATGAAACACTGATATATACATGAACCACTGGGAATATTTGATACTATTATACACACACAGGTTGAGGAAAGCGGATGGAAATGCTAACAAACTATTTACATGCAACAAAATTAAACATAAAGACATTAAGTTTGAGGGCTTACCAATTATCTAACTCACTATTTAATACGTAAATTCAAGTATGGTATTTCAGAATTTTACAAGCTAAACTTACAGGAAAACTAATATACAGCAAATTAAAATGTGAAGTAATATAAAACATAGTTCTAGTACTTTATATACTAAAAAAGAAAGTTGTAAAATGATACTTTTAAAGAAAATGGGTAACAATAGGGAATTAATTGTATGTTTGGCAATTTTTTAAATGTTTTATTTTAGTTATGTGGGGTACAATTTAGGTTTAGTTATACAAATGTTCAATATGCAGGTTCCCATGTTGATGAGGTGTGCCCCTTCCTCCCTCTGGTAGTTTCTCTCAACTGACAATCCCACCCCCTCCCCTGGCAGTTTCTCATTACTACCGATCACTTTTTTATAATATTATAACTGTTCAAGGTTGACAATGTTTAAAGTTTACTTTGCAGCATTAGTTTTTTTTTTTTTTTTTTGAGTTGGAGTCTCACTCTGTCGCCCAGACTGGAGCGCAGTGGCCGCTCCGGCCACCCAGGGCCCCGCCCCTCAGCCTTCCGAGTAGCGGAATTACAGGGATGCACTACCACGCCCTGCTGATTTTTTGATTTATTGTAGAGAAGGTCTCGCTGCCCAGGCGGGTCTCGAACCCACGGGCTCAGGCAATCCACTCACCTCAGCCTCCCAAAGGCGCGGGATTACAGGCTGAGCCACCGAGCCCAGTGCAGCATTAGTTTTTTAAAGAAACCAGTGAGCTGAATAGATACATTATACTATTATACAGCAGAGATATTTATGAAAATACAGTTTAAATTTGTAACCTTAGTTCATACTAAGAAAAGAAAAATTTTAATGTAATAAAAGAATAGGTTATCTTCAATTTAATGTAATGCTTTGTGCTCTAAAATAATTACTCAGTCAGACCAAGCAATATGGTGAAACCACTGGGTGAGGTAACACATGCCTGTAGTTCTGGCTACTTGGAAGGGTGAGGCGAAGTTTCCGTAGATCCAAACAGGTAGATGCTGGGGTGGCTGTGAGTGTACTCCAGTCTAGGACAAGAGTGAGACTCCAACTCAAAAAATAAAAAATTGATATAAATTTCTGGAGGATCATGTTTGAAACTTTCATAGGACAAGATATTATATAGCCAGGCACAGTGGCTCACAACTGTAATCCCAACATTGTGGGAGGTGAAGGTGAGAGGATCTCCAAAACCCAGGGTTTTCAGATCAGTCTTGGAAACTTGGCCGGACATTGCCTCTACAATAAATCAAAATTAGCTGAGTATAGTGGCACACACCTGTGGTTCCAGCTACTTGGAAGGCTCAGGTAGAAGGATCACCAGAGCCCAGCAGGTCAAGGCTATAGTAACTGAGATCATACCACTGCACTGCAGTGTGAGTGACAGAGGACACAAGAAAAAAAAGAGGAGATATTATAATGCAGGAAACATGTGACAAACCTACCCTTAGTGTTCTTGGGATTTCTAAACCAAATCCCAGTAACTCCACTATTCCCCCTTATACAATTCTGACACGTGAGGTAAACAGATCTTTTTTATTTTTTTTTCTTTGAGTCAGTCTCACTCCATCATCCAGGCTGGAGTGCAGTGCCATGCTTATGGCCATTCCAGCATCAACCTGTTGGGCTCAGGTGATCCTCCTGCCTCAGTCTTCTAAGTACCTGGAACTACAGGCATGCGCTACTATGCCTGGCTAATTTTTGATTTATTGTAGAGATGAAGTCTCACCAAGCTCTCCAGGCTTTTCTCAAACAAATGGGCTCAGGCAATCCCTTACCTCTGCCTTCAAAAGTGCCAGGATTACAAACTTGAGACACTGTGCCTGCCCACAGATCTTTGTTAATGCCTGAAAATAGGTGTCACTAGAAATGTGTTCAGAATTTCCTAAAACTCACAAAGGAATGGAAGAGTAGTCATGTCACGCCATCCATCACAAGACATGAAGCTCTCACTGTGAAAGTGCTGGAAGCACAGAAAATTGTAGGATTGACGAGCATATGCAAAAAGAGATGTCTCTCTGTGGCAGCCAAAAATTATTCTCATTGGAGCAAAGCTTCCCAATCCACATTTTAAATTGTGGCTTCTTCTTTGACACTTGGACCTCTCATCTGTGTCATCTGCACATATATTCCCATGTACCTGAGAATATAGCTATTGTCTTTTCTCCTTGTGTATTACAGAGTTGTTTCCTTTTCTCTAGAAAGGTGACCAGGTAAGGCACATACGCTCCTCTTTCTCAGAAACATAGTGGGCTCAGGAGTAAACCTCCAACTCTCAATTATCTCCCTCAGGAGAGGACTGCAATAGTGATCAAGTGTTTAAAGTTTTTGCTTTTAATGAAGTTGTGCAATGACTGGATTTTGTCACCCTTGCCATGGAGCCATGAAAAAAATGATGGAGTATTGTGGTGACAAGTCTGTATCTAAGAAGAAAGGTGAATGCTTGATCTGAACATGAAAGACAATCGCTTCTACTCAAAAAATACACAAATCTACAGTTATCACTTCCTGAGAACGTTTGAAAAGCACCAGAATCTATACACTAGCTGATCATTGTCAGTTTTCCATTGTATAAAGACAGAGTTTTATTTACTAGAAAAGCCGGTTGCATTTCATTTTTGTCACCCTCAAAGGAGTACAGTGGCATGCTCAGGGCCACTGCAACCTTGACCTAGTGGGCTTAGGAGATCCTTCAGCCTCAGCTTTCCAAGTAGCTGAAACCACAGCACTTGTCAACACATTTATCCAGGAAGTTGCATTTTACATCTCTAAATCTCAAGAAATGATTCCAGGGTATGTATGTGTATATATAGGTAACTCCAAAAAACATAGTCCAGTTGAAGGAATAAAATAATTCTCTAGAAATTCACTCTAGAAAAATAAACATCTATATATTAGCCAGGTGCAGTGGCTCAGCCTGTAATCCCAGCACTTTGGGGTTGAGGTGACAGGATTACCTGAGACCACAAGTTAAAGACCAGCCTGGGCAACTTGCTGAGATCTTGTCTCAACAATACAATCACACACAAAAAAACTAGACTGATATGGTGGGAATGTGTTGGGAGCCAGCCCTGGAGGCCTTCCTGCTGACAGTCCAGAGGGTTGAAAACCCCAGGCTGCAAAGCAAGCCTGTATAGTTGAAACCCTTACTTCTTCTATTTTTTGCTATTAATGAAGCCAGAAAATTCTGTACAGTCTGAAGGCAAAAAATAAAACTCCAATTCACATTATTCATTGCCTCATACATAGAAGCCAAAGAGTATTTTATGAGAAAAGATTGTTTCTATTATTCCCCTATCTGGTTATGCCCCTAACCTCTTAGTGCTGAACCTCACTTTCACTTTATCTAGTGTTATGGCTGAAAAACTCACAATGAGGCCGGGCTCGGTGGCTCAGCCTGTAATCCCACACCTTTGGGAGGCTGAGGTGAGTGGATTGCCTGAGCCCACGGGTTCGAGACCCGCCTGGACAGCGAGACCTCATCTCTACAATAAATTAAAAAATCAGCCGGGCGTGGTAGCGCATGCCTGTAATTCCGGCTACTTGGAAGGCTGAGGCAGAAGGATTGCCGGAGCCTAGCAGGTCAAGGCTTCGGTGGCCAGGAGCGGCCACTGCACTGCAGTCTGGGAGACAGAGTGAGACTCCAACTCAAAAAAAAAAAAAACTCACAATGAGAACAGAGAGTGTTCTTTCTGACGTCCATAGAGAACTCCTTAATCTCACCGAAGAGTCATGAGCAAAACCTTGAACATCAGGTGTGGATAGATAATTGCTTGGTAGAGTTGCTTTTTTGATTAACAATTAATTAGAGTTACCAGAATGTTATTCTGCCCCAGTTACTATGATTTGTATTGTGGCTTATGTGTTAGGATATAGTTACAATTCATTATCCATACTTTTTTTTTTTTTTTTTGAGTTGGAGTCTCACTCTGTCGCCCAGGTTGGAGTGCAGTGGCTGGCTGCTCCCGGCCACCACAGCCTCCACCTGCTGGGCTCCGGCGATCCTTCTGCCTCAGCCTTCCAAGTAACTGGAACTACAGGCGTGCACTACCACACCTGGTTAATTTTTTATTTATTGTAGAGGTGAGGTCTCGCCAAGTTGCCCAGGCGGGTCTCAAACCCACGGGCTCTGGCAATCCACTCACCTCAGCCTCCCAAGGCATGGGATTACAAGCTGAGCCACTGAGCCCGGCTTCATTAACCATAGTTATTTCAGCCTTTAACATAAGAAAATAAGCATTTTGATATTATTATGTTGTTCTTGCTATACAGAATTAGTATTGTAAAGTAACAAACCTGATTTAAGTATATGTTATTCAATAATCTTCAGACTATAGTAATCATTGTAAAAATGATTCATAAACTTGTTTTTACAGTTTAAGTTAAAGTAAATTAGATGGATGAAACATTCCTACACATAATTAGATTAAGTTTTGGAAACTGAGGAAATTAACATGTCTAGTGTGTAACAGTCTTTTTTTTTTTTTGAGTTGGAGTCTCCCTCTGTTGCCCAGACTGGAGTGCAGTGGTTGCTCCCGGCCACTGCAACCTCGACCTGCTGGACTCTGGTGATCCTTCCGCCTCAGCCTTCCAAGTAGCTGGAACTACAGGCACGTGCTACCATGCCCGGCTAATTTTTTTTTATTTATTGTAGAGATGAGGTCTCGCCAAGTTGCCCAGGTGGGTCGCGAACCCACGGGCTCAGGCAATCCACTCACCTCAGCCTCCCAAAGATGCAGGATTACAGGCAGAGCCACTGAGCCCGGCTGTGTAACATTCTTTTAAAACTTATCATATGATTCATTTTCTGAGAAATGGTGGACTATGCATGAACTGCTTGTTCTGTTTTTTATCTTAGTCAAGGTTATTGATGAAGTTGCTGGTTATATCTTGCTGTAGGAATTTTCTTTGTCCTTTCCCTTATACAAATAATATAAAAGCTCACTGTTAACTGTCAATAAATGGCATCTGTCCTGCTCCCAACAAAGTCAGGTGTCCAAGTTTTCTCTCTTTCGCCGACTCCGTTCCTGCTTCAAGAAACTCAGACCTGCTGGAGGCCAGCTCCAGCAGGCAAGTGAGGCAGAAGAATTGCCTACGACCAGCAGGTCGAAGCTGTGGTGGCCATGAATGTGCTGCTGCACTCCAGCCTGGGCAACAAGAGTGACACTCCAACTCAACAACAACAACAACAACAACAATCTATGCATTATAAGACAAATAACTCGCTGGGCTCAGTGTCTCAGCCTGTAATCCCATGCCTTTGGGAGGCTGAAGTGAGTGGATTGCCTAAGTCCGCGGGTTCGAGACCACCTGGGCAGCGAGACCTCATCTCTACAATAAATAAAAAAAATCAGCCGGGCGTGGTAGCACATGCCTGTAATTCCGGCTACTTGGAAGGCTGAGGCGGAAGGATCACCGGAGCCCAGCAGGTCGAGGCTGCGGTGACCGGGAGTGGCCACTGCACTCCAGTCTGGGTGACAGAATGAGACTCTAACTCAAAAAAAAAAAAAAAAAAAAGACAAATAACTCAAAGTAACCATCTTAAACATGCTTAATAAGTGAAATAGTATACTACAAAATTAGGAAAATGATATATGAAGAAGATCAGAATATCAGTGAAGAAATAAAACTATATAAAAACAACCTAATAGATATATTCATAGCTGGGCTCGGTGGCTCAGCCTGTAATCCTGCGCCTTTGGGAGGCTGAGGTGAGTGGATTGCCTGAGCCCGCGGGTTCGAGACCCGCCTGGGCAGCGAGACCTCATCTCTACAATAAATCAAAAAATCAGCCGGGCGTGGTAGCGCGTGCCTGTAATTCCGGCTACTCGGAAGGCTGAGGCGGAAGGATCGCCGGAGCCCAGCAGGTCGAGGCTGTGGTGGCCAGGAGTGGCCACTGCACTCCAGTCTGGGCAGCCGAGTGAGACTCCAACTCAGAAAAAAAAAAAATAGATATATTCATTTTGTCACATAAACATCAAAGTGAGGGAAGATGTAAAAATGAAGAGTGCTTGTATGCAACTGAAGTTAACTTATTCTGACATTAAGATGTACTGTTATGACTTTAAGATGTTTTACATACTGTCTATTTGCAACAGGAATCACAAAGAAAATATTTATGAAAGTTATGCAAAAGGTAATGAAAAACTAATCAAGATTCATTACTACAAAAATAAAAACCACAAAGGAGGGCAGTAAGAGAGGAAAACAAGGGCAACATAGCTAAACAGAAAAAAATAAAAAGTGTTAAAATGCCAGGCATGGTGGCTCACGCCTATAATTCCAGCACTTTGGGAGCCCGGGTGAGAGGACTGCCTGAGCCCAAAGGTTAGAAGCCAGCCTGGGAAACTTGGTGAGACCTCAGCTCTACAATAAATAAAAATGTTAGCCAGGTACAGTGACGTGTGTCTGTGTTTCCAGCTTCTTGGAAGGCTGATGTAGGAGGATTGCCTGAGTCCAGCAGTTCAAGGCAGTGGTGGCTGTGAGTGTGCCACTGCACTTCAAGCTTGGCAACAGAGTGGGACTCCCCCTCAACAAAAACCAAAAATTGTGATAGTAAACCTTTCCCATTCAAGAATTACTTTAAATACCTGAATCACTTAAAATGGATGATGGATTAACAATCTAGATATAAAAATATGCTGTCTTTAAAAGAGTTACTTTAGCTCTAAAAAGTGAAACAAGCTGAGTAAGAAAATGGAAAAAATACAGTACGCCCCCCACATACAAGCCAGTTTCATTACGAGAACACATCCACCAAGGTTATCTTAGATACTCAGATAACACAATTTCCTGTACAGCGATGCTGTAATAGGTATATATTTTTTACACAAAAAAAAACATAAAAGACACCCACACACACACACAAAAGCAAACAATAAAGCAATACACACACACACACAAAAATCACTTATGTAATTGGACATGCAAATGCATGTTTGCATCTTTGAAAGCTCAGAACTTCTAGGTTCGAATGTAAGAGACTTACTGCATTCTACACCAATAGTACCAAAAGAAGACAGGATTGCCACATTATATCAGACAAATCACACAGTAAATGAAAAACTCACAATAAGCAAAGAATGGTATAATATAAAAGGGTCAATTTACTAGGAATCTATAGCTAGTAATGATGTGAATGCAACTTATATCATGGTTGCCAAATATATGCAGCAAATATTGACAAAGCAAAAAACACACAGCAAACACAAAGAAGTCAATACACCACTTTCAATAATGAACAGAAATGCCAGATAAGAGATGACTAAGAGACAGGCTAGGTGGCTCAGCCTGTAATCCCGCACCTTTGGGAGGCTGAGGTGAGTGGATTTCCTGAGCCCGTGGGTTCGAGACCCGCCTGGGCAGCGAGACCTCATCTCTACAATAAATCAAAAAATCAGCCGGGCGTGGTAGCACATGCCTATAATTCCGGCTACTTGGAAGGCTGAGGCAGAAGGATCGCCGGAGCCCAGCAGGTCGAGTCTGCAGTGGCGGGAGTGGCCATTGCACTCCAATCTGGGCAACAGAGTGAGACTCCAACTCAAAAAAAAAAAAAAAAAAATTCAAAATAAACCCTATGAATACAATTAAATGACCTTCAATGAGGTTGACATGACTACACAATGAGGGAAAATCAGGTTATTTAACAAACAGTGTTGTAAAACTAGTAGTAGAAAAGGGAAATATGAAGAACTCTTCCATCATGCAAAAAACTCTCTAAATAATAAAGGACAAATGTAAAAATGATAAAGTTACTAGAATCAAATATAGGACGGAGATTAAGATACTGATCTTGACAATGGTTCCTTAGAGCTGGCATCAAAAGCACCAGTAACAACAACTAAAAAGGAAAATGGAACTAATTACTCAAAGTAAAAAACCTTCACACAGTGGGAAACTTTCAGTGGAGCAAATGTGTCCTAAAGGATGAGAGAAAATATTTGCAGCTTACATATTTGATAAAAGTTAAAATTCAGAATATGTAAATAATTCCTACAACTCAACAGAAATTGAATAACACGATTTTGAGAAGGAAAAGAGTAAAGAAAATTCACTTCTCCCAATATCTACAAATGACCAGCAACCATTTCTTTTTTTTTTCTTTTTAGAATGTAGTAATTGGGGACATACCTCATTAAAAAGGGTACCTGAACAAGGCATATTTGTATACCTAACCCTTAATTGTACTCTACAATTTTAAAATAAAAAATTTAAAGGGGAAAAAAAAGAAATCTGACAATCTTAATTTGAATTCCAAAAAAAAAGGAAACAGAAAGCAGAAAGTATGAAGAGGACAGAAAAGCTCCCACAGTGGGAGGGGACATGAAGAGGTTGCCCCAACCACCATTTCAAAAAATGTTCAAAGTGACAAAAGCTGACAGAATCACAAAGTGACAGCATGATGACATACAACCTCACAGTCATTAGGATGGCCACGATCAAACAAGCAAAAATCACAAATGTTTTCAAGAATGTGGAAAAACTGGAATCCTTGTGCACTGTTCCTAGTGGGGAAAAATGATGCAGCTATTATAAAAAGTAAGATGAAAACTCTTCAAAAAATTAAAAGTAAGTTTATCCTAGGATCCAGCATTTCCACTTTGGGTATGTGTCCAAAGTATGAAAGCAGACCTGAAGCAGATATTTTCACACTCATTTTTATTGCAGAATTATATACAAAAGCCAAAAGGTAAAAGCACCCTAAATGACCCTCAATGAATAGGGAGAATGTGGCATATATACAAACAACAGAATATTATTCACCCTTAAAAATTTTTTGTTGGCTGGGCTCGGTGGCTCAGCCTGTAATCTCAGCAATTAGGGAGGCCGAGGCGAGTGAACTGCCTGAGCCCATGGGTCTGAGACCAGCACGGACAACTTGGTGAGACCTCATCCTACAATAAAATAAAAAAGTTAGGCTTAGTACCACACATCTGAAGTTCCTGTTACTCAGAAGGCTGAGGTGGAAGGATAGCTGGAGTCTAGAAGGTAAATGCTGGGGTTGCTAAGAGTGTCCCCCTGCACTTCAACCTGGGTGAAGGAGTGAGACTCCAACTCAAAAAAAAATATTCTGTTGGCCAGGCGCGGTGGCTTAGGCTATAACCCGAGCACTTTGGGAAGCTGAGAGAAGAGGATTGTTTGAGCCCAGGGTTTCAAGATCATCTTGGGCAACTTGGTGAGACCTCGTTATCTATAATTAAAAATAATAATAATAAGCAAGGCATGGTAATGCAATACCTGTAGTTCCATGTACTTGGAAGGCTGAGGTGGAAGGGTCATTGAGCCCAGCAGGTCAAGGCTGCGATGGTTGCGAGTGTGCCAATGCACTCCAGCCTGGGTGACAGAGTGAGACTCCAACTTCAAAGAAATATGTTTTTCCATGTGTTACAGTAAGGATAAATCTTGTGGACATTAGTGGCCCATGCTGGTAATCCCAGTATTTTGGGAGGCTGACACAGGAGAATCACCTGAGTCCAGCAATTCAGGACCAGCCTAAGAAGAACAGCATAGCAATACCTTGTTTCTACAAAATAACAAATCAGTCACATGGTAGCAAGATTCTATAATTCCAGTTGCTTGAAAGGCTAAGTTGGAATTCTCACCTCAGGTCAGGAGCAGTGGTAAGCCTTGATTGTGCTCTTGCACTGCAGCCTGAGTGACACAAAGAGACCACAACTTAAAAAAATATATATCCTAATAGATTGGATGACTTTTTTTCTTTTGCGTTAGAGTCTCACTCTTGTGACCCCCTGGAGTGCAGCTGCATGCTCATAGCCACCACAGCCTCGACCTGCTAGGCTTAGGTGATCCTTCTGCCTCAGCGTTCCAGTAGCAGAAAACTTTCTTAATATGGGTCTTGGCAATGATGTTCTTGATATGACACCAGGAGTACGGTATGAAAAGCCAGCATAGAGGTGAGTGGATTGCCTGAACCTGTGGGTTTGAGACCAACCTGGACAACTTGGCGAGACCTCATCTCTACAATAAATCAAAAATGACTGGACGTGGTATCGCCTGCCTGTAGTTCCAGCTACCTGGAAGGCTGAGGCGGAAGGATCGCCGGAGCCCAGCAGGTCGAGGCTGCAGTGGCGGGGAGTGGTCACTGCACTACAGTCTGGGTGGCAGAGTGAGACTTCAACTCAAAAAAAAAAAAAAAACAAAAAAAACTAGGTGGACTGCATCAAAATAAAAAGCTTCTGCAAAGGAAACACTAAGAAGTATAAGAGAAAATATTTGCAAACTATGTATCTGATAACAGGTGAAATCCAATACATACACAAAACTCATACAAGCCAAAGACCAAACAAATAAATGATAATCACTTGACGGAAAGAATGAAGAGTTATTTTTCCAATGAAGACAAATTGCCATCAGGTATCTATTTTTAAAATGGTGCTCAACAGCCGGGCTCGGTGGCTCAGCCTGTAATCCCACGCCTTTGGGAGGCTGAGGTGAGTGGATTGCCTGAGCCGGCGGGTTCGAGACCCGCCTGGGCAGCAAGACCTCATCTCTACAATAAATCAAAAAATCAGCCGGGCGTGGTAGCGCATGCCTGTAATTCCGGCTACTCGGAAGGTGGAGGCGGAAGGATCGCCGGAGCCCAGCAGGCGAGGCTGCGGTGGCCGGAAGCGGCCACTGCACTCCAATCTGGGCGACAGAGTGAGACTCCAACTCAAAAAAATAAAATAAAATAAAATAAAATAAAATAAAATAAAATAAAATAAAATGGTGCTCAACATCACCAATCACCAGGTAATTACAGATAAACACATTGATGAGACATCATTTCATGCTTGTTAGGATGGCTAATATCAACCAGAAGAGAGATAAGTGTTGACAACGATGTGGAAAAAAAAGAAATTCTGTATACTTGTTGGTGAGTTTTAAACTGGTAGAGCCATTATGAAAACTATTTGAACTGTCTTTTAAAAATAAAAAAATAGCCAGGCTCGGTGGCTCAGCCTGTAATCCCGCGCCTTTGGGAGACTGAGGTGAGTGAATTGCCTGAGCCCGCGGGTTCGAGACCCGCCTGAGCAGCGAGACCTCATCTCTACAATAAATCAAAAAATCAGCTGGGTGTGGTGGCTCATGCCTGTAATTCCGGCTACTCGGAAGGCTGAGGTGAAAGGATCACCGGAGCCCAGCAGGCCGAGGCTGCAGTGGCTGGGAGCGGCCACTGCACTCCAGTCTGGGCAACAGAGTGAGACTCCAATTCAAAAAAATAAAAAATAAAAATAAAAATAAATAAATAAGCCAGGCTCGGTGGCTCAGCCTGTAATCCTGGGCCTTTGGGAGGCTGAGGTGAGTGGATTGCCTGAGCCCGTGGGTTCGAGACCCGCCTGGGCAGCGAGACCTCATCTCTACAATAAATCAAAAAATCAGCCGGGCGTGGTAGCGCATGCCTGTAATTCCGGCTACTTGGAAGGCTGAGGCGGAAGGATCGCCGGAGCCCAGCAGGTCGAGGCTGTGGTGGCCAGGAGCGGCCACTGCACTCCAGTCTGGGTGACAGAGTGAGACTCCAAATCAAAAAAAATAAAATAAAATAAACAAACCACCATACAATCCAACGATCTCCTTTCTGTGTATATAACCACAGGAAATAAAAACAGTATCTTTTTTTTTTTTTTTTTGAGTTGGAGTCTCACTCTGTTGCCCAGACTGGAGTGCAGTGGCCGCTCCCAGCCACCGCAGCCTTGACCTGCTGGTCTCCAGCGATCCTTCCGCCTCAGCCTTCCAAGTAGCTGGAATTAAAGGCATGCGCTACCACGCCCGGCTGATTTTTTTTTTTTTATTGTAGAGATGAGGTCTTACTGTCCAGGCGGGTCTTGAACCTGCGGGCTCAGGCAATCCACTCACCTCAGCCTCCCAAAGGTGCAGGATTACAGGCTGAGCCACCGAGCCTGGCTAAAAACAGTATCTTAAAGTATCTATGACTCTACGTTTACTGCAATATTTATCACAATGGAAAAGCTATGGAAATAACCTAAATGTATGTGGATGCTGGATCAATTAAGAAACTATGATTCATACATAGATAGAATATTATTCAGCCATAAAAAATCATAGAATCCTTTCATTTCAACATCATGAATAAAACTGTAGGGCATGCTCAGTGAAATAAGCCAGGCACACAAAAGTAAATATGGCATCATCTCACTTATGTGTGGAATCAAAAAAGTTGCACTCATAAAGGGAAGGGAGAAAGTCCAATGGTGGGGTCACGGTCTCAGGCGGGGAAAATGCTGTTTAAATGATATAAGGAGCTGGGCTTGGTGGCTCTGCCTGTAATCCCGCACCTTTGGGAGGCTGAGGTGAGTGGATTGCCTGAGCCCACGGATTCGAGACCCACCTGGGCAACTTGGCAAGACCTCATCTCTATAATAAATCAAAAAATTAGCCGGGTATGGTAGTGCGTACCTGTAGTTCCAGCTACTTGGAAGGCTGAAGCGGAAGGATCGCTGGAGTCCAGCAGGTCGAGGCTGCGGTGGCTGGGAGCGGCCACTGCACTCCAGTCTGGGTGACAGAGTGAGACGCCAACCCAAAAAAAAAAAAAAAAAAAAAGGATACAAGGTTTCAGTTATAAGATAAATGACTTTAAAGATCTAATGCATAACATAGTGACCATAGTTAATATTGGCTTTTCTATTGTAAAAATTTGCTGAACCTGCATAATGAACATTTGTATACCTAAGCCTGAATTGTACCCCACATCTTTAAAGAAAAAAAAAAAAGCTGCAGAAACAGTGGACCAGAAGCACTCTCATTTCAAAAAATCAAAAGGGCAACTATGTCAGGTGATAGATATGGTCACTAACATCAGTGAATTCATTGATTCACAAAGTATAAGTATATGAAATAATTTCATTGTATACAGTAAATATAATATTGAAACCAGGCATAGTGGCTCAGACCTATAATCCCAGCATTTTAGCAGGTCGTGGTGAGAAGATTGTCTGAGACCATGGGTTCGAGAAGAGCCAGAGCATCTAGAAGAGACCTCATATCTACAATAAATCAAAAAATTAGCCAAGTGTGGTTGTGAGTGCCTGTAGTTCCAACTACTTGCAATGGTGAGTTGTCAAGGCTGCAGTGATTGTGAGCATGACACTGCACTCCAGCCTGGAAGACAGCATGAGACTGCAACCAAAAAAAAATTTTATTTGTGAAAAAACATACACGTTAATAATGATGTATATGTGTACATATGTGTGTGTGTGTGTGTGTGTGTGTGTGTGTATTTCTAGCTTCACACTAAACAAAATTTTTAATTAGGAATAATTTAAAAAACAGGATAACGTGCGAATTTAATATGTTTACCAATACTTTAACTGATATAATAAACTGAAAAAAATTGGCATTTAGGGGTTTAAAACAATCTCAGTTCAAACTAAAACAAAGTTTAAAAAAATAACACTACGTTTTCTTCTAATTATGGAAATAATCTGTGTGCTGGCAAAATTATTGAATTTGAATTTCAATACAATCACATAGCCGGGCTCAGTGGCGCAGCCTGTAAATCCGCGCCTTTGGGAGGCTGAGGTGAGTGGATTGCCTGAGCCCGCGGGTTCGAGAGTCACCTAGGCAACTTGGCGAGACCTCATCTCTACAATAAATCAAAAAATCAGCTGGGCATGGTAGTGCACGCCTGTAGTTCCAACTACTTGGAAGGCTGAGGTAGAAGGATCGCCGGAGCCCAGCAGGTCAAGGCTCTGGTGGCCAGGAGTGGCCACTGCACTCCAGCCTGGGCAACAGAGTGAGACTCCAACTCAAAAAAAAAAAAAAAAAATAGTATCACATTTCAAACCACCCTAGGACCAGAAACCATAAGGCAGAAAACATAACATCTGTCCATGGTGTTCCTGGGATTTCGGAACCAAATAACAAAATCAGCACTATTCTCACATATTTTAGACATGATGCAAAAAGATAACTTAAAAAATAGTTCACAACCAAGCACAGTGGCTCATGCCTATAACACCTTGGGTGGCCGAGGTGAGAGGACTGCCTGAGCCCACCGGTCCAGCCGGGACAACTTGGTGAGACCTGATCTCTAAAATAAAATGAAAAAAATTAGCCAGGCGTGGTGATATGTTTCTGTAGTCCCAGTTATTTGGAAGGCTGAGATGGATAGACTGCATGAACCCAATAGGTGGAGGCTACAGTAGCCACGAGCATGACACTACACTCCAGCCTGGGCAACAGAGGGAGACCCTGACACCCTCCAAAAACTTTACTGTGGAGTTTTTAAAAAATAAGCAGATATTCTCATGTTCTGCAAAGCAACAGAAGAGCTGTCAGATCATGCAGTCCCTGTGAACCATTGAGAGG